>PVLD010005693.1:0-109085 GCA_004027595.1 Dinomys branickii | reverse complement strand
CCTTCCTCTCTCTCTCTCTTTCATTTTAACATTGTTTCTAAATATTGTATTAACAAATGCAAAATATCTCTTGGCCTAATTTTTCAGTTGCATCATATTCTTTATTTTCCTATTTAATTAGTTCCCTTCAGTGCATTTTCATGATAAATGTATTCTTTTCTGAATTGCATAAACAAAAACTTTTGCATATTGTCCTAGAAACATGTAGCATTAGGGGTAGATATGTTAGGAAATTGTAGGCAAAGGAAATAGATATGTAGATTAAAGATACGGTACTATTAATAGTAAAATATTAATCACAACTAAGGGAAATAACTAAGAAAAGAAGAAAAAACAATTCTTTTTTGTTTTTTTATTAATATATCTATTCTAGAATTTTATTCTAGAGAGCAGAAAGCACTTCTTTTATTTATATATCTTGTCTGAGTATCTTGTGCTTTTTTCTAGAAGTATTTTTCTAATATTAATGCACCTACTGATATGTTCATATATGAAATTTTAATACGAATGTGGTATGCTCCAATTTTTCCAATTCAACATTTACCAAATGATGGCTGAGAACGTACTACTTGTGAATGAGCAAAAGTGTATCTATGAGGATATTCAAATACTAATGAATGAATTCAATGCTATGGTTTAGGTTGGTAATGTCTCCCAAAGGCTTCATGAACCTATAAAAACCTTTCGGAGAGTGATTCACGGAGGTGAGGTAGCTGACTTCCCATTTGGAGGCAGGGTCTAGCTGCAGAGGGAGCTCACGGGGGTGTGACCTGAAAGGGTGGATCTTGTTCCCTGGGTCCTGCCTTTTTCTCTTCTTCCTGGTGTTGAGCAACTTTCCTTGGCCAGACCCTTCTACCATGCCTTGGATCACCCAAATCTGAAACCATTGTCTGAAAACTGTGAATCAAAATAAACTTCTCCTTTATGCTGCAGTGTCAGGTATTATATGCTATAAAGGAGAAAAGTATCTAGGACAGAGCCTCACAAAGTAGCGTGGGTAATTTATTTAACTTAGTCCCTCAGTGTCAGTCAAGAAGCTGACCCAAAGATACGATTTTACCTGGAAGCTGAGTGATGGGGTTTTGTCCTCTGCAGCCTGCTGACATACTGAGACTTAGATCATCTCTCCCCACCTCTGCGCACTCTGTCCAAGCCTACGTGTTCTCAGACACTTGTCCTCTCTGAGTGCCACATCTGTTCCTTTTTTCTCTGCCTTTGCCTCTGCTGCTATCATGAAACCCCTTTTCTTTCCTCCTCTTACCACATGCACATGGAATCCTTCACAGTTTATGCCCATCTGTGAAGAAACTGTTTAAAAATCCTCCTCTGTGGAGTCCTGACTATTTCCCAGAATATGCAAGCAATGTGTAGATTTTCTTTTGCGGTCCTCCTGGCAACTTAGAAAATTTTATATGAGTATTTATTTAAGTGCATTTCAGCTAATACTATCCCTAGGCAGACTGCAAGTGTGTTCACTGCAGAGGTTGTATTTTGTATTAAAGTAATTCTCTTCAACTTAAAGGTGAGTTCCTTTTACGCAGATAACTAGTATTAGAGATTAACAATTAAAATGTAAATACTCCTTTCATAAAGTACTAGGAAGGATTTGTGATTTTTAGTCATCCGTTTTAAATCAAAGCCATAGTTAGGTATTTTTCTTTAACATAAACCTCAAACTTTGAATCTTGTACAACCGAAGAAGAATGTCGATGTGTATCTCTAGGATCAGTTGTCCAGGCCCCAAGTTCCCTGTGCCATGTCCTGACACTGGTACATCACTTTGCATCCAGGCCGCAGCCATGGTCATAAAGCAACTTCTGCAGTGTAAGAAATGGACCTGCGGGGCTTCTACCTCCGACGGCTGTGTTAGCAAACAAGTGCTCTGCTATAAAAATGAGAAATTTCAAAATGTTAACAGTTTTAAACACACATCACTGACTTCTGTGGTAAAAATATGTCAGGGTTTCTGTTATGAATGTGATTTATAGGGTTTCTATCAAAGCAGATTTAAACTACAACTGCTAGTCCGTGGTAAAGATCTTTTTTTAAAATTAATCAAACTTTCATGGTCTTTGAAAACGAATTCTTTTTGCTTTACTTAAAAACAGCTGGAAGTTGACACAATTAATTAAACTTCATTTTTAATAAAAGTATTTGCATGAAACTTTAAAGGGAAAATTAGATTTTTCTATAAATGTTTACTTATCATTATGCAATTTCAAAAACAGAACTTTCTGAGCAACCTATACAATTTCCTCATAGTCAGGGTTTACATTTTATTTATTATTTAGCTTTTAAGAATGATGACCTTAATTTAGAAAATCAAGTGAGGGACAGTGTATATGCAGCTTACACACTGTAATGTTTTTCCACATCTACCAGTTAAGATAAATGGTCACCCTTATAGATCAGATATATTAAATGGGGTAAAGCTGCCTATTCATATCTTTAAAAATGAATGCCTATATTTGAAAATGAAGGTACTGCTAATGTTTCTGTATGTTTTGAGAAGATAAGACTAGGAATATTTGCCATATGTATGCATATATAACAGATTAATCATTCTGTTCACTTTGCATGTAGGAAGTATTTCAATTAGTTATATAATTTCTGTCCTTTTATATCTGTCTGTACACTTTCCTTCCCTACTAAAGCATACATTATGCTAGTAGTTTTTATTCCTCAGTCTGACTTGATACCAGTAAACGTTTTGTAGTTGTCCTTGTCTTGTGATTGTATGAATATATTACTCACAGGGGCACGGACGTGAAGGGAATGCTTATACATGGGGTGATTAAAAAGGTGAGAAGTAGAAATATATGTTTATCTCATGTAATTCAAGTAAGAAATCACAGTACATGGGAGCTTTCACTAGGCATAAATGCTAATGGAGTCTAGGAACTGATGTAGATTAAGTAGTTTGGAGCAGGGGAAGCTGAACGATGGTGTTATATTTCTCTACCAACAGTGAGTGAAGTAGATAGGGCTGACTTACACCTGTGTGACTTCTCATGGTATATTTTAGTTCTTGTAGAGTCCTGTAGGCTTTTCATTAATCCTGTTTCTAATCAACTTCCAGGGAGGTTCAGAATTTGCCTACATTAATCTATACACTTTATTTTAAAGATCTTATTGACCTTATAGCTGCTATTAAAGTAAAATCTTGCCTAGTATTGACTTTTCTTTCAAAACAGTTGCTGTATAGGATCCATGGAAGGTGCTATTGTAGGAGATCTTGATTGATAAACAAAAGGACAGTCTTTTTTTTTTTTTTTTTTTTTTTTGCGGTACTGGGGATCGAACTCAGGACCCTGCGCTTGCTAGGCAAGCGCTTATTCCACTGAGCTATATCCCCAGCCCCAATAAACAAAAGGACAGATTCTCAATTTCACGAATGTAAGGCTTATGCTGTCCCCAAAGTCCTTAAACTAGGTCTGTCTCATGTGGCTTCCATCCTTGTGAAACTGAGAATTTGTTTACATTGTGCATGTTTGTCTGTGAAGAACTTTTAGGATCTCTCTGGTTGTGACAGAGTATTTCACAGCCAATTCCAAAGTGCAGATCACTTATTTTGTATTCATCGTTGTTTTGTTACTTTTTTAAACTTTAAAATAAAAAATAATAAATAAATAAACTGAAGAACGTGTGAGTTGACAGCTTGGAAGAGCCTTGTTTTCCAGAGTTATAACCTAATCTCAAGTCCCTCTTAGAGGCAGAATTTGACAGCCTTTTTGTGTTAATTGATTGACTCAAAACGAAAATAAAACTAAAAAGTGCTAAAATTAACGACAGTTTCAGAATAAATCCCTATTTGCCTCTTTTTTGTTCATGTATTGCCTCTTGATTTCCTGTGGACCTCATGTTCTTTTGACCCAATTTACTAAGAATTCCGGAAAGAACACATGAACAGATGTACCGGGTCGTTTGATCTCTCCCTTTTGCTGACTCAGACATCCTTTCTCCCTGAGTGATGTTGTTTATTCTTGTTTTCAATTTTTACTTTTTATTAGGATATGTGTGTAGTGCACAATGATTACGTTCCTCGTGTGGAGTTGGTGCATGAACATAAAACCTCCTAGTTCTTTTTTATCCCTATCCGCTCCTCCCCTTTCCTCTCCCTCCATCTCCCTCAATCTCTTGATTTCCTTTCCTTTGACAAAACATCTGTCTCTGTAAGAGAAGACAGTGCTGAGAATCAGGACAAACGGGAAGGACCTGCAAATCCAGCTGGATGGTTTGCATCCTATCACTGGCATTGCTCACATGCGGCTTGGCCAAAGGTCCCATGCAAAGTCACATGTTGCTCCTTAGCCTCCTACTAAAGTCAGCACTGTGCCTTGAATTATGTATAGCTTGCTTACTACAGCCACACGTGGCATAGACCAGGCCATATGTACATTTGAGATGCATTTGATCTTCACGATTAAGGCTGTAAGAGAACTCTTAGCTATGCATACATACAAGAAGGTATATAGCAGGGATAAAAAAAATCATCCATGCAGATTACAGAGGCTAAAACAAATCTAAATGTTAGAAGCTTTAGAAGGACTGGCAAATATATAAAAGTTTTTGTGTTGTTTTGGTATTGACCTTGTGGATTCTAGCTTCTAAAATGTCTCCTAGTTGTTTCTTCTACTTCTATTACATTATTTGAGCCCAAGCTACCTTATCTGCTTGCTCAGTAATCGCAATGGCCTTTCAACATTTCTCCTTGTATATATTGGTTTTCTTAAAAATTTTGTTGGAGGAGTCATCCTTCCATGCCTCAAAACTAATAGCAAAACTCTGCTCTGAACATTACATATATAAAGACTTGGTACAAGTTACTAACGTGGTGTATAAGGTTCCACACTTACCTCTCTTTTCACACATTTTTCTTCAGCCTCGACAAAGTCTTTCCTGTTTTCCCACATGTGGGTCTGGGGGCTGTGAACCTGTACTTCCGGGTTGCCCATGCGTTCCCCCTCCTGCAACACTGTCCTTCACTAACATAAGCTGATATCATGTGAGCAAGCTGTAAATCTCAGTTACACATCACTTCTCCATATATTCCTTAAATCAGTTATTCTTTTATTTATTGTTCCATTGAACTGCTATTTTTTAACATCTGCCATTGTAAGTCATGCTGTAGGAATTGCAAAAGCCAGGAAAAGAAAGACAGATGGTAAAGCCAACGTTACCCATCAGATAGCATCGCTGTACACTTGCTCTAGGCATCACATAAATTACTATCCAACCTAAGATCCTGTCATATCTTTTATTCTAAAAACGCTGAAGGATTTATTCCCTTATTCTCAACTATCTTTCATTGCTGGAAGCATTCTTACTCATCACTCAAAGCACTGATTTAAACACTTTTCCTTGAGACCTCTCTCTCCCTCGCCCTCTTCCATCTTTATTGTCTCCCTTTCTTGAGTTAATTTTGGAACACTGCGTATGTCCTAAAGTCTGTCCATCTTATCTGAACTATGCAATTTGTTCACATAGAATTTTTCAAAGTGTTGTCTCATAATACTTTTACTTATGTAAGTTGAGGCAGGGAGTTACCATTTTTACTTCTGACATTTACTTATTTGTATCTTGCCCATATTTTTTCATAAATCCAGTTAAAGGACTGCGATTTTTAAAAATCTCCTTAAAGAACAAAGTTTTGGTTCCATGAATTTTCTTTATTTTCCCACTTTCTTCATCATTTCCCTATGCTCTACTTTTTATAATTCCTTCCAATGTAGCTTTTGGTTTACTTAGCTCATTTTTGTCATTTCCTGTTGTATAAAGTTAGAGTATTGTTTGTCGATTTTTGGCATTTTATGTAGGTGTTTACTCCTAATCCTTTTCCTAACCTTGTGCTTTAGGCACATGTCATAATTTCAGCATATGTATTTTCATTTTCATTCATCTCCACTTTCTTATTTCTGCTGTAATTTATCTGTTGTTAGGAGCGTTGCTTGATTTGTGTTCCTTTTATTTTCTAAATTATCAGTTGTTGATTTCTAGCTTTAGTTCATTGTGATTCAAGAAGATAGTCTGCATGTTATAAGGTTTAAAAATTATGGATGTTGTTTTGGAACCTAATATGTTGTCCATCCTGGACAATGATCCATATGTATTTTAAAGAAATATATAGTTAACTGCTGGATGTTCTCAGTATATTTGTGAGGTACAGGTGGTTTATAATAGAAAGTGTGATGATGCCAGCCTTGTTCTTACTCTTTATAAGAATTGCTTTGCTATTCAGATTACTTGTAGCTATGTATTAATTTTCATATGTTTATTTGTTTCTGTAAAAGTATCACATTGCAAGTTTTTATATGGATTGCATTGAATCTGTTGATACTCTGGGTATTAAGCACTTTTTAATGATATTAATTATTTCAATTCATGAACATGGTATATCTTTCCATTTATTTGTGACTGTCTTGATTACTTTTTTCTCATTGCTGAGACAAATTACCCAACACCAAAAATGAAGGAAGGAAAGGTTTATTTAGCTTACAGTTTTGGGGGGTGTCAGTCCTTACTCAGCTGGCTGTGAGGCAGAGTGGCACATGGCAGAGGGCTACAGTCTGGCTGCAGCGGTACACAGGAAAGCAACAAGCGCAAGAAGGGAGGAATGGTGACCAGCTGCCTCTTTCTCTCTCTTACACATACAAACTATTTGCCCTAGGGCGGGTATAGCTCTCACACCCGTAATCCCAGCAGTGGATCATGGATCAGTCATAAACTCTAAAAGCCACCCTATAACTGCAGGAGGATTTGGGGGGACATGCAGGCACAAACCATAATCATGACTTTTTCAGGTTTTTATCAATGTTTATAGTTTCCAATGTGTGAAGAATTTACCCCTCATTAAATTTATTCCTATGTATTTTACTCATTTGATGGTATTATACATGGTTTGATATTCTTGTTTATCATTTTATTTAATTATTTGTGCATAAAAATTCTACTGAATTTTTCATAACAATTTTGTATACTGCTACTTTTGTCAATTTGATTAGTGTGCACGTTTTTGTTTTACCTTTAAAGAGCTTGACTTACTGTTAGCTTTATATTTTGCTTAGTATAATGTGTACAATCAAAGGATTTACAGACATACTATTTAATGAATTATTCTTCAAATTGTGGTAACAGTGGCTACATCAGAGGAAGTTGTTTTAGCAGGATGCTATGTATGTACTACATTTAGGTAACAAGAAAGTGACAAATTCAATCACTTTTCTCATGACATTTCACATTCTAATTTTTAAAAAATGATTTTTAAATTGCCTTTGGGAAAATATTATGGAAACTATAATTCATGTCATGTGTCATTTGCCTCAAAACATTATTGTAAATAATTATATAGTAGCCTACATGACCATATACATTCTGTCCCCACTAACAATGATGTGAAGGAGCTTCACATTTTATGAAATTTGGCCTGAAAAGGCTACTATTTAAAACTCCACGTAATATGTAACATGAATCCTAGTAAATACTATTACCAATTAGAATAAAAGCACATCAGTGATGTACTGAAAAGAACAGAGATAGTGAATTTGATGATATACCAGTTAGAAATTATGAACAAATATCTTTATTCAAAATGTTTTGATATTTAGTATTATATGTGGGCAGGTTCACTAGCATTATAATTATTTTTAACAAGAAAACTATCACATCACTAAAAATTTATAAAACATATACATTTACCCTTCACAGTTAAACCAAAACATTATAAAATTCGAAATAGCAGCTCACCAAAATTAAAATCTCTAAAAGCACATGTGCGTAAGAAATACAGACATCAATCATATGGTCTTAAAAAGAGATTTCCTTGGGCTGTTTATTCACACTATTTGTTTACCACAGGATTTAGTCAGTTGTGCCTTTATTCATAGTCACATAAACAGTGCTGGGCAAAGCTGACCAAAAATTCTAACTCTCTAATCAAATTTTGTTAACTAGGTATATTCATAATTCAACTGATTGTATACATGCATTCTTACAGAACTTTAATTTGTTATTATTATTATTATTATTATTGTCTATTGGTACCATTTGAATACACATAATGATGGCATTTATCATGAATAACTCATGTGTTACATTTTCGTTCCTCCTTCCTCTCATCTCCCTTCACCCCTTTTCCCACATCATTTACAAAGCTTTGTTTCCACTGTATTGCTTTTCCTTTACCTTCCTTCCTCTTATGTAAGTTCCCTCTTTTGAACAATTTCTTCCTATTTCACAATATCTAGTACACATTTTAGTTCTTATTTACACTTTCAGGTTCTCATACCAGAGAGACAATGTAATATTTACACATTTGTCTGATTTATTTCACTTGAGTGTGGTCCTGATATCCATCTATTTAGCTATAAGTCTCTCAAGTTTATCCTTCTTTATGGCTAAGTAGTACTCAATTGTACGAAAAATTCTACATCTTGTTATGCATTCACTAGTTGGTGTATATTTCTGTTGTTTCCAAGATTAGCTATTGCAAACTGTGCTGCTGTAAATATGGCTGTGCATAGATCTCCATGGCATGATACTTTTCATCTTTTGAGAGGGTACCAAGAAGGAGAATAACTGAGTCAGACAGGATGAAAATACAAGCCACAGAGTGGGAAATATTTTAGCCAGTTGTTTCTCAAAGGACTATTCTCCAAAACACATAAATAATTGAAAAAATCAGAACCCCTCAAGTTAAAGACCAGCCTAATGGTTTCTGTGAGGTGACAGCTCCTGAAAATGAGGTGCAGCAGATGAAAAAGAAGCAAAGGAGATAAAGTTAGGGGATCGGAGGCCGCAGTCTCTAGGATTGAAACCCTGATCATAATTTTCTCATTATTTATTATAGTCTCTTCTGGACAAAACCCAAAAATGGGAACTGGGAGGGGAAATGTGCAGGTCAGTGAGGACGTTATAATTTAACTCTCCCAAGGGCTGTACTTTGCCTGTCTGGCCTACCTGTTTATCGTTCTTTCAGACACATATTAGCAAAACATCTCGTGCTTCCCAGCAGCATTCCACTGGGACTAAGGACCTGTTTTCATTTCCTTCACGCTATGCTTCTATAAGATTTCCTGCAGAACAGACAATCACATAGCCTAGCGGAGCTCAAAGTCCCTGGAGTTGCAAGAGGTTACACATCCTAAGGCCATCTGTTAAATTTCCACACCAATCGGGAAATGGACGTCTGAAACTAATACACATTTCTGATATGATGAAGTTCAAAAGGTAAATAAATACCTGAAAAATGGTCAACATCAGTGGTGCAAATGAAAACACTGAGATTCCATCTCACTCTAGAAAAGATGCCTATTATCAAGAAATCAACCAATAAGAAATGCTGGTGGGAATATAGAAAAAAGAAAACCCCTCTCCACCATTGGTGGGAATATAGACTGGTGCAACCACTGTGGAAATCAATCTGAAGATTCCACATCTTTACATTAGATTTTACAAATTTTTATGGTGTCTTAATGATTTTCTGCATGTAGAATCATGTCATATCCATGTAGAAATGACTATGACTTTTTGTGTTTTGGATGCTTTTATTTTGTGTAATTACTCTGATTAAGACTTCTTTTGCTGTGTTGAATGAAAGTTATTAAAGTAGTTATTTTTGACTTGTATTACATATTAGATACAAGGCAAGAGTATATATTTTAGTTTTGTTGTATTATTTAATGTTATTGTGAGCTTTTTATATTATAAGCTAATTAATAATATTAAAATGAAATTGACCATAAAGATAAATTTAAGAGAATGATACTCTCTGAAAGCAAATTAAATATATATATAATGTATAATAATTATAGAAATTATTATACCTCAAAGAAAATGTTTTCATTACATAATAATTTAGAAAATCTTTCCAAATTCAAAATATGATTTAAATTAAATTATGCACTTACCTATGTTTTACATACCCAACATTTAGTTTTCTAACTCTTTAGGGTTATGCATTCCTATAAATTTAAGAGAGATGTAAATATACCTCAGGAATACAGGAGAAAATTACACTTTCCAAATTTTGCTCTAGTAAGAGAAATTAGAACTGATCTTTACTATTCAGTAGGACAAACCATGAATAAAAAAGAAGGAAATTACATTTAGAGTAAAAGTAAAGAGGTTTTCAATATATAAAATAAATCAGCTTATTGAAGGCTTATATACATTTTCACAAGTTTTTCTCTCATTCACTTTTTTAAACATATATTTGATCTGCAAACAAATTTGGGGTGAAAGATGGAGAAAAAACAAGGCATGCTTCATAAAAGCACATTTATTACCTTGGTGCGACTGCTCCTGTATTCAGAATACTTTCTTTCTATTTAGAAAAATTTTGTAGTCATATGTTGAATTAAGGAAAGGTGGTATTTCCTCAACCTCTTTCCTTTAAGAATTAACACCTAATGTGAGATGAATCAGACAAAATTAGGCAATCTGAAAAAATGCGCCTTTGGAAAATCTCATTGACTTAGTTACATTTTTCTCATTGGTGAGACAAAACACCAAATATCGAAGGTTAGAGGAGGAAGGTGTATTGTAGCTCACAGTTTGTAGCGGTTTCAGCCCATAATTGACCAACTTCAAGGCATGGTGCCATGGCGGAGGGGCGCGGCGGTGGAGCGATTCCCAGGCAGGCAGGAGGCCGTAAATCAGCAGAGTAGCGCGCAGCGGACAACAAGCTGCGACAACAGCCGCCCCGCTCTGTCCCGTACATTCTATTCGGTCTTTAGGCTTGGTAGCATTCGCACTCAGGGTGCCACATACTTAATCCAGGCATCAGACTATGAGCCCATCCCAGCTACCTCTGAAAAGCCCCATCTATGACAGCACTGGGCTTCGAAAGGATGTCTAGACAGATGCTAGAATAGTGATGAAAATCATCTAGGATGATGAAAGTAGGAGATAAGAAGAATTGATGATGTTATATATTTTCTTTCACTCCTATGATTTTATACGAATCAATTCTACTAATGGATCCACCCAGAGAAATGATAGTGCATATTTTTGAGAGACAGAAAGAGCCAAAGGATGGAGTTTCTTTTTGTTACATGTAACATTGTGTGTCCATATTGATGATTGATTTTAAATATTTCATGTTAAACTTCAAACATAACCCTTAAAGATTTTCCATGCATGTTTTTCAAAAATTTTGGCATATACAAACAGATTGTAAACAGCTTGGCTCTCATATATCTTAGAGGAGTTGTAAAAACAGTGTGATAATGAGCGTAATGGTAATAGAACTCTAACAGTAGTAAACAAACGGAGAAAACATGAAAATGTGTATGAAAAGGGAGTAAAGTTTGAAACAATATAAAATTTAACTTTTAAGAAGCCAATCTAAATAATTAAATTTTGACTCTTAAATTCACTGGCCCTGAAACTATGACAAAATAATTAAATATTTGAATACAAAGTACATTTGAACAGTGTTTTTATTCTAAAAATATTCCACTTGTATTACTTTTTATTGATAAAAATACCTGAAAGTTAGGTAGACAGAATGTCTTTAAACAAAATTTTCGCACTGTTTTGGTAAGAGGCGGCATGCACTCAAACAGGATGAATTCAGTATCAAATTGAATATATTTTAACTAAATCATATATATATTTAAAATAAATATTCATTTACTGGGGCTTTTGTTGGATGATGGTGCTGGGTATTCGTGTTTTGTTTGGCCTGTGCTTCTTACATGGCACCACTTAAAGTGGTTAGCTTGGGAGCGTAAGTTGACAACATCGAATGTTCATGATAGCGTCACATAACTTATGTTGTCTTTTCTAAAGGGTACCATATTTCTTTATATTACTTGAAGCATGATAATTTAATGTCCAGTAAACCAAAATGAACTAACTGTATCTGAACTGTGTACCTTTTCTAAGCTTTCAAGACAGTATTTTTAGAAGACATTTTTCATGATGGGACGTATGTATATTAAGTCATTAACTGTATTTCAAGATTACTGTTAATGACAGTCACCTATACTTACAGGGTTGCTTTCCAAATTTGCATGAGATCTAAATTAAATGTTCTATGAGAAATCACAACTGTGCAAAGGCATCATCATTTCTGTTACTAAGTCCCTGGATAATGTTCTCAAGCAAAACAAATATGAGTAAAAGCCACATGTGAGGTATTCATTGTGCAATGCAATTTAGAATGTCTCTCTCAGTTGTATTCAGAATAGTACATTATGCAATGCAGTATTTATCCATGATGCTTTCTGTCCTGCTGTGATGTATGTGTAGTAGGGAAGCGAATTGTCACCAAGGAGCTTTTCCCTGCGGTAGTATCCAAGCTTGATAAATGCTTCCCTTTTTGTCCACATCCTCTTCTGTAGTTTATTTTTCAATAACTTCCAACCTCTTTTGTTTTCTGTGCTCCTGCAAATACCGTAGTACAATTTCAGGCAGAACTCACCTCCAAAACCACATTTTAATTTGTACCACTTAGAGATTCACACTATAAACTTAGACATGCACACTGTAAACCAGAGAACTTCATGAGTAGCTTGAGACATTGTATTGTATTTTTTGCTTGATTAACTGACTTTTCCTCTTAATTTTAAACTATATTAGATATTCCAATCATTCTAATCCACATTTTACAAGCCACAAAACCTAATTTAAAGAATTGACGAGTTGGCCAGGCATGGTGGTGCATGCCTGTGGTCCTAGCACTTAGGAGGCTGAGGCAGGAGGATCCTTGGGGGTTTGAGACCAGCCTAGGCTACAAAAGTGAACTCAAGTCCAGCCTGAACTGCATAGTGAGACCCTATCTCAAAAAGATAAATACAATATAAAAAATTGAAGTGTTAAAGATTTATTAGTAAAGTAAAAAATTCAACAAAAGAAAAATAATTCATATTTAAATAGTATGATAAATATAAACATTTAGATCAACCACATCGTAGTGAAGCATTTGGAAGAGTGTTGCTGTGAAGCATTTCTAGAGCTGTTATTAAAGTTAGGTTATTCCTTTGTTGTATGACGTTCTGTTTTGACAAAAGCATAGTTTTTCTTTGCTAAATATGGTCTTACACTTTCTATTTCATATTTATGTTTTATAAATAGGCACTGACGGTTAGAGCATTTATTTCAAATGTCTAAACAAAATCAAAATACTTTAAAATTTAGAAAAATTGTATTACATATCACATCTAGGAAATGCAAGCATTTCAGCAGGAGAAGTTTCCGCTACTGACTTTCTTTTCTATGTCTTTCTTTTTCTCTCTTTCTGTCTCTGTCTGTCTGCCTGTCTCTCTCTCTCTTTCTTTCCCTTCTGTCTTTCTTTCCTTTTCCTTTTTCTGGTCCTAGAGAATTGAACACAATGACTTTGCATTGAGCTACATCCTAAACTCATTTGTGTATGTATGTATGTATATAGGTATGTATGTATGTATGTGCATTTTTAATTTTGAGGCAGGCTCTTGCTACACTGGTGAATAGTACAGGCTAGGCTTGAACTTGCAGTCCTCTTGCCTCAGCTACCCAGAGTTCTAGGATTACAGGCATGGACCACAGCACTTGGTTTAAATTCTCATTTTAGTGCTCATGCAAATAATGCAATCCGAAAATAAAATGAACATAATGAAAATGTTGGACTAGACAACATGATTATTATTTTTATTTTGATACTAGCAAGCTGTGTATTTTATGAAACTCAATTAATATTGACTATAAATAAGCAAGTTGTACTATGTGGAGTGGGAAATTTGCATCTCTGCTAGTACAGTGTCATAGGACTTACCGGAGTTTTCGGAAACAGCACATTTGTAGGTCTGTTGTAGACATTTTTTACAGCTGGACATCCTTGGAGGTGCAAGCAAGTTCATGAGAACACCCAAAGAAGAAAACCAATCAAGTGTGCTCTTATCTTAAACCTGGCCTCTATTTCCTTGTGCTGTGGCCATGATTCAGTCCATTAGTGGTCCCCTTTATCTATGCTGGGTATTTTATATTCTGACACTCTTGGCTGATGTCAGAAACTGTGGATATAGGATTGTAACATAATGTTTTTCTATACACACAGAGGTACAAGTTAATTTTTAAATTAGTCACAATAACAGATTAACAAAAATAATCCATAATCAAATTTAAAAATTATAATTGTATTATATAATAAAAGAGAAATGAATGTGTGTGGGAGGGTAGGTGCATGTTTGTGTGTGGGGAGGTGGGGAGTGGATGTGTAGTGGCCGTGGTAGTGGGGTTTGAACCCAAGGCTTTTCTACTAAGCTGTATCGCAGCTTTATTTTTTATTTTGAAGGTGGACTTGAAAAATTGACAAATTTGGATTGAACTTGCTATCCTCCTGCCTCAGCCTTCCAGAGGTCTGGTGTTACAGATATGCACCACCACTCCTGGCTCTCAAGATATATTTTTGTGTTGTGTTTAATTTTCTTGTGCTGACGGAAGATAATGCAGTGGCTGTCTAACGAAGTGAAGGAAGATGACTGATCACACACTCTGGCTGTAATTTTTACAGTTTGAGATACAGCTTTAAAACTAGCAACAATGTTCTTGTCCTTCTTCAGAATTTTAGTTATTAAAGATTTGTTTTCTACTGTAGTTCCTAGCTATCTTGACATACATTTTTTTCTTCTTTCATTATTAAGAATGTTCATGGAAGCATCTTACATGTTTACTTTTACATATCCAATAGAGTGGCATCACTGTTCTCTATGCCCTGTGTGAGCTCAGGCTGTGTGCTCCTCCTAGGTGGGGCTTTTGGGAGGTGATTGTGTGTGTATTGGATTAGTACACTGATGGGTTTATACCTGGCTGTGATGTTGGGAGCAGTCTGGTGGGAATTGGTGGGTCATGGTTGATGTGGCCTCTCTTCCCTGGGGCCTGGCTGCTTGCTGCCTGGCAATGTCATGACCTTTTTCATCTCTGACAGCTGCCAACTATGGCTTGAAACTCTCACAAACTTTCTACTTTGAACTGTGGTGGTTGGTATTGTGTATCAACGACAAGAAAGATGTAAAGGTTCCTTGAACCCAAGCTCTGTGATACCAAGAGAGTGGATCTGCTGATAAGATGTCTGCTCAGGGCCCAATGGGTGGAGAGGGTACCAGGTGTGGATACACTGGGCAAGGATGATTCTCATCCCTTGGAACAGCCTCAAGATTTCATCACTCTATGCAGAACAGCAGGCAATTTAAACCTGAATCTCCATTTCCATAAATGTCCATCTAAACTGAAGTTGACTGCAAGCTCTAGATAAGGGGAGACTACGATACTTTCAACTGAATGAAAAGTTGAATCCACAGAATGAGCATTGTACAGGAACACCAAAGTTTGTGTCCAACTTAATTTCAGGCAGTGTTTGTAAGAACGGACCTAGTATTTTTACCTAAAGAGGCATATCCTCTTCCTCACTCGCTGTTTTTCACATTGATTATCAATAGACAAAAAAGAATATAAAAACAGTTTTTCTATTTCATTTTGAATCTTCTTTACTTAAGGTCAAATCTGTCATGTTTTAGAAGGAAACCCTACTATGTCACATTCTGAGATAAAAGGATGTTAAAAGAGGAGGTGAGTTAAATCTCAGAGTTCTAGCCATTTTTTGAATAAAAATTTGATGAGAATTCAAACTAGAAACTCACTACTTGAAATTCATGGCTGGTTCCCAACAAGGAAGTGTCATTTTGAGATCACTGAGATAGTCAAAGAATCTTAAGGATCACAGAAAGGACAATGTATTTATCAAATCTCTTAGGAAGGCCATTCCATAAAAAATTAGTACATTTATACTTGAAATGTTAATTATTCTGCTATTCAAAAAGCATGATTGCTAGTACGTGTGACATGACAGATCCCAGGCCTCAGGACCCACCACAGAACTTTCCCTCCCCATGTCCAGGTACCCCACTGACTGTCACCATCTCTGCCCCAAGTTCAGGCACTGGAGCAAGGAACAGCACTCCTCTCTCTGGAAGGTGGGACAGGAAATTGTGCATCGAGCTCTGCCTTGAAATTTACAGTCCAGCTGATGAAACCTAACATTGAGCTTATCGTAAATTCTGTGTTCCTGGGACTGTTCACAGAGATAACATGGACTGGTAACAGGAAAAAAGGCATCTGGTTGTCAAAAAAAAAAGTCCAGATATTTATAGACTTAGTGACCCCTATACTTTTAGTTTTGAAAAATTGCTTCCTAAAGTCTAAAATATATTAGAAAATCTACAACCATCAAAATAACTAATTTTTAATTTTGAGAAATATTTGTAGAATAAATTTGTTGTAACTGTGAAAAATATGAGGAATAAAAATTTAGAAAAAATAAGACACTGCTTTGTACTTCCCTAATTCAAAAGAATGGCCATTCTCATTTCTGAAACTAATAAGGTGGCTTAAAATATGGTGATTGTATACACTTTTCCCTTTGTGTTCAGGGATACATGCACATAATTCTACAGTTTAGTCTTTGAAGTTGGTACATAAAACATAAGATTTGATTTTTAATTAATTTTTAAATCTAATATCTGCGTCCTAGAGAAATGCACAGAAACACACAAATTCATGCTTTGATAAAATGTGCCATTGGAAAAAGTGAAAACAGGCATTCTTGTGTTATATTTTAAAGTAGTTAAGCCATCTTAAGAATAGCATTTTAAAGTTAAACATCTATTTTTTAGCCTAGCAGACAGAAGAACGCACATGCGCAGATTCTCTTGTGCGTCTTCAGTCCGTTTAGGATAGCGGGGAAGGCTGACTTGTAACTTCCTACGTTGGGATTCCAGGCCCTGCTTCTTTGTTTTAATTAATACTTACATAAATTAGGAGGTACAGTGTGATAGTTTTGATGCATTTATACATTGTGGAGTGATTAAATCCAGCTAACGGCCTATCTACCACCTCAGATACATGTTTTCAGTGAGAACCTTTAATATATATTCTTGGCAATTTTCAAATATATGGTGGTGTAACTACTGACAACATGCCATGTGAATGACCTCCACAACTCTCTCCTATTTTCTGATTTAATCTATATCCTTTACTGGTGTCTCCACATTCTGTGAAGACCACGTTTCCACTCTCCTCTGCATGCTTCATTGTAAAGTCCTCACATGTAAGATACCTACAGTATTTGTTTTTATGTGTCTGGTATATTTCACTTGGCATAAGGTTCTCTATTCCCATTAAATGTGATACAAATGACAAAATTGTTGTTTTGCTTAAGGCTAAGTATTATTAATTGTATGTGTAAACTGCATTTTCTTTATGTAATTATATGTTGATAGATTCTATGTTTTTGTTATTGTGAAATATGCTGTGAGTATAACAGTGAGTATATATGCAGAAAGACAATCACTGGATCATGTGAAGGTTTTACTATCTTCCATGTTGTTCTCCATAGCAACTGTATTAACTTAAAAACACACACAGAGCGCAGAAAAGTTTCCATTGATCCACTGCCTAATTTTTTTTTAAATTTTTAGTAATGCCTTTCCTAACAGGAGTGAGTACTCTCTCATTGTGGTTTGAATTTGTGTTCCCCTCATACTGTATTTTGAAATGTTGAGCATTTGTCTAATACCTGTTGGGTACTTACATGCCCATTTATGGAAAATCTCCATCAGATCACTTTGTACTTTTTAAATGGTTTGTTTTCTTGCTGCTTGTCTGGGTTGTTTGTGTATTTTGTGTAGTACACTCATTTCAAATATAAAGTTCCAATTATTTTCTTTTGTCAATAAATTCTTGTCCTCTTGTCCTTCTTTTGTCAGTAAGTTGTCCTCTTTGCCTTGCTGCGGCTCTTCACAAAAATTATAAGAATTATTCTCTTGTCATGGTTGTGTTTTTACAGTATTGTAAGATAATAGCTTATTGAGTTAGAAAGTCTTCACAGACATCCTGATACTTACAGACAGAAGCTATTCAATGCCGACCTAATGTCAACATAAGGGAAAGTCAAGTTAGGTCAAGAAAACTAGCATTTTGGTTCTACTCAGAATTTATCACAATAAAAATATGTTGAAAATATTTTATACTAAATTTTTATTTGCTAATAAATCACTTATAGAATGAATGTACATGTTCATAAGTCAATGGGGGACTTTTTTCACATTTAATTAAAAGTGTCAAAAATATAAAGGCACTACCTATGAAATACAAGTAAAAGAAGAAATAATTCCTCAGAAATTATGTCATAAATTTTTGGCAGTGTGATAGGTTCATTTGGGTTATTGGTTAATTTATGAATAATTTCAAAATTTTTTCTTTTTTAAAAACTCTTACTCAGAATAATTTTATTTATCCAATATTTATTGAATACTTACTATGATTAAAACACTGTCTAGTTGTAGTCTGTTAAGTAATTGCCAAAGGAACTCAGTAACAAAAATGAGAGATATTTCTAAAACGCAATAATAGATAAAATATTATATATACATGATTATTTCATGAATCTGAACTGCCATAGACTTGTGAACAAAGAGAAACATAATCTGCGAAGACACAATATGCAATATTTGCTGTGGGAATATTAAATAATTTTGAACTAAATGTCACCTGTAGATTTTAGAAACCATTTTTCCCAACTTGACCAAAAAAAGCAGCAGTAAAAAATTCCAGGTAATGCAGTGAGCTTCTTTGCATATGCCAAGTGTGAAGTTTCACCCCTGGCCTCGCCACTTGCGCTCATACTGAATTGCGTTTCTTCTGTTCTGTCCGTCTTCCAGTTACTGGCGGTCCCTCCCACTGTCACGCCCGTCTGCTGGCTGCTGGCACTGACCTTCTGTTCCTCTGCACTTGCTATGATCTTTCTCCGCAAAGTGCATCACTGCGTTACGTCTTCCTGTCTCTCTGTCTGTCTGTGTGTCTACCCATCCGTCTATCTTTTGGAAAGAATAAACAATTTTTCCCTATTGGTAAAGGCAAAACAAATTTAAATATTGTCCAAATAGGTCGGGTAAATTGTTCTTTTAAAGAAAGATCCCCATAGTGTGATTCAAAAATGTTTCGGGTATAAGTCTTTAAACAGTAAAAAGGTACATATTATATTAAAAACTCATCTTCATTTGAAATATTAACTTACACTCTAAACATTCTAAACGGTATTGATTTGGCCTCTTGAAGATGTTGCATCTCACTTCATGTATCTGCTTGGCAGAATGGGTGCGTGTGTTTAAAAGCTGCTCTTCCCCTGGCAAGTAGTTATGCGGAGATGTGACGGCAGGAGGATTAGTGAGAGGATAATGAATTTAAATTCTGCATTTACTCTTGTCATAAAACGTGGTAATTCAGTAATAGAGTGGAATGAATCCTATACACTGTTCAAAAGATAACTATCACTTAAAAAAGTTCTGCTCGAATAGATCCTTGTAAACTAACTACAGCCAGCAGACCACGGTGGTGCATGCCTGTAATCCCAGTACTCTGGGATGTTGAAGTAGGAGGACTCCAAATTTACACCCAGCTGGGAAATTTAGTGGATTAGAGAGGCCTTATTTCAAAATAAAAATTTTTTAAAGGCCTGCGGATGTATCTCAGTAGGAAAGCCTGGTACTGTACAATTCCCAGTGCTGTTACAGTAAGTAACACCAACAAGAAAAATCAAATGAGATACCTAGAACATTATCATCTATGTGCCTTTCATATTTACATTATAGGCTGTCAAAGAGAGGATTAAAAGAAGAGAAAGTTTCCATCTACAGCTAGAAATTACCTCAATTCCTAAGTTAATTATTTAAAATAAATGATAGGTAGTACTGAAGACATAGAGATACTTTCCAACATTGGGACACATTTAGAGTGTTTAACCTTTGGGTACTTGTAATCTTTAAGATTCTTAAATTATTCAAAGTAATTTATTTCACATAATATTTTTCCCAAGGAAATTTCCATGAGGAGAATGTATAGATAGAGAAGACACAGATAGTTACATGTATACGGCTGTCCGCCTTACATCTGTTAATGTGAATTTAAATTTTAAACAAGCAGGAGAAAAAAGGTATTCTGACAGAAAGAACAGATAGCTTTTAAAAGGATTAAGAGAACAAGTATTTAAAACTTTAAAAAATGTGAATGGCAGCTGCGTGTGGTATATATGGGGATGATGTTTTCTACAGTTTTGCTTAGGTAGATGAAGACCAGCAATATATTTCTATTGTCGCTAGAGTTCTCATTCATTTTGCTATTACATGTTTAATGAATGTTATTAATAAAACATTCATGTACACATTCATAGTTACAGCAAATAAAACTGAGTGGCCTGATTTTAGCATGTTATCTCATTTATAATAAGTTTTTGAATAATTACATTAAAATCAATTAAATTATGTGTCATTTACTCTAACTTTCCATCTTCTGAGATATATACAATGAACTGCAGATACAGCTCAGCAGTCCAGCACCTGCCTGGCAAACGCAAGTTCCTGAGTTATGCAGAATAAAAATCTAGATATTTCAGCTTAATATTTTAATATCACTTTATTTGCTAAGTAAACAAATGCAAAGAACATACTATATATTTTTAGGCATGCTTATTTGAGTCTACTTTATGTTTTACATTGTTTACATTGGCATTTAAACTCTTTTCCCCGTACATCAAATGAAGGAGATCTTCGAGTACACTCACTACGTTATATACGGACCTTAAAACCTACATCTAGTCCCTCCCCTTGGGGACCTGTCCTTGCTCCAGCACCCTTCGGAGGCTGTCGTTTCCAGGCAGATTGAGCTTTAATGTACCACACTGGGGAGGGACTGTTTGGTCCCACCGTCTTTTCTACATTTGAAATCTATGTATATTTGGCTTAAGGCTTCCTCATGTAAGAAAGAAAAATAGTAAAAGTTTAGACTCAGTACACTCATGTTGAGCAATAAATGATACATCAACTTGGAAGAAGTTATACTGATATTCATTCCTTTTATTTTCATATATTTTTATACAAAACTTTCAGTTCACATATTATACAAATATTTCCTCAGGACAATTCTGGCAACACTTCCAGTACCTAGCAGAATGAAGGTCTTAGGCTGGGAACACAGCACCTCGCTCATGGTTCTGACTTGGGTATTTGTCCTTGTTCTATACTTCGTATCATGCGTGATTTTGAGAGAGTCGCTTTTTCACATGAAAGTGAAAACATGATACTGATTATTACTGGCACTGTCTGCTTCAGTTGCTGAAAACTTATTCCATACAGCTTAGTAAATTCAAACGTTGACTGAAAGTTTCCATAGTCACGATCTTTCTTAATGCTAGATATATATGTTTTTCTTTTCTAATTTGCCATGTGCACACATTTTGCCACTGGATAAGAATATGTAAGTTTGTATCTACTCCTAGGTAAATGTTTTGCTTTTATTTTCTATTAAACTTTTCAATCATAAAATTCCCTTTCTCAAAAGACTGTGTTGTTTATAAAGAACTTTGGTGGTTACTGTGGAAAGGGTGTGTGTGTGTGTGTGTGTGTGTGTGTGTGTGTGCGAGCGCGCACGTGCACGCGTGCCTACTTACCTTCTGGCTCAGTGCTTCTGGAAGGTTCTCATGCATTATATGGAATCTTTCTATCTCTGGTAAACTTCTATAGTCCACTTTTCTAGGTCTCCATGAATTGTGTCTTTAGAATAAATCCTATTGGGGAAGCACTCCTGTTTGCTATTCAACGTTTGTGAGTTTTACTTCTCCCCCCAAAGTAGTTACTGTGTGTCACTCCTGATCTGGTTGAAAAAATTTAAAAAGTACATGTGTCCCACCTACACTTAGCATAGATGACAATTTTTACTATATTCAGTCAGTTAAATTAGACTTCCAGAAATATTTGTTCCTTAGACTGTACTTAATCGGTACTATGTAATATTATAATTTTTCTCTTACATTTATTTTATTTTGAGTAAATAAAAATTGTAAAAGTTATAAAATTATTTTAATAGCACGTGATTTTGTTTTGGAATGCTGCTAAGATGTGCCACATGAGCACTGAATGTTTCTGATTCTGGCTGTGAGATAATGGAAAAGTGTATCTCCCTTTCAATTAATGAAGACAGTACATAGAGTACTTTAATGTTTTGTGAAATATCTTCTAGCAAAACCCAGGTCAAGGACTATAGACATAGGTCAGGGTTAGAGCACTTACCTGCAGGCATGAGGCTGTATGTCTGATCCACAATACTGATAAAAACATAAGAACAATTTATATCCAAGTTAGTAAATTTTATCATCTATACTTATATTTAGGGACTTTTCTGCTTATTCTGAAGATGTCACTTAAACTCAGTGAAACAAATCCTAGAAGCCAAAACAGTAGCAGCAACAGCCCATTCAGATGACAATCTAAATATTTATCAAATCAGACCAAAGAACAGTTCTACTTTTATTTACTTAATGGAAAGAACTGATCTGATTCATTATTATATTTTTGAACTTCTAAAATATTTTACATTTCCAAACTAGTCTACCTAAATTTTTACCTACAAAGATAGTTATTTATAGATGTGCACACTTAATAATATAAACATGAAACACTGGAAAATTTTCAAAAGTTATAAAAAGCGATACGTCGTAATGATACTTTAAAAGACAAGCAAAGACATTGACTTTGATTAAATGAGATAAAAGTTAGAAATTTCATGGGGTTTTTGCTGCCATACTGTTATGTCTCTTCTTTTTTAAAAAATCTGGTACCAGGAATCAAACTCAGGACCTTGTACTTGCCACGCAGGCTTGTGTGCTACTGAGCTATATCCTCAGCACACTGTTGTGTTCTGTATAGAGAAGAAATGATCAGATAGAGAATTCAGTAGTCTACTGTTTTGTTAAGGAAAACAAATGATTAAGTATAAAAGATACAAGCAATAGTTGAAAGTAATGAAAATAGTCATGATTTGAGGGAAAAGAATTTAGATGTATAGATTGTTGCCTGTGAGGGCAATCCTACTTGTTTTATTGAGTCATGAGGAATATTAGTAACTAAAGAAAAACATTTTTCATGTTTTTATTACCAACTTGATTTTGTATATCTCCTGCCATTGTTACTTTGGAAGCTTGGTGTACCTCCCTCTGACAGTACCATCTTATTCTTTCTTCTTTACAAACCTACCTTCTAACTCTCAGATATGTAAATGAGAAATCCTAGGATTTTTGTTTATGTTCTGCTACAAGACAGGTTGTGTAAATGCATAAGTGGAATTTTTCATGGTATATAATATGAGGGACTTTCTTGATGATATGTTAATTCAGATAATTATTGAACAGAGAAAAGGTATTTAAATTAGTAATATTCAATAAAGTGTGAGAAATGCTTACTGAAGTGTGGTTGAGAAAATAATCCAAATGAAAGGTATACATAGAGTCCAAGAAAAGTTGGCAGTATTTGAAATCAACATGACTATCTTCTTCAATATCCATGTTAATTACCAGTTCAGGTAAATTTTTAAGAGATGGTCTGTACTAATTAATAGAGCTTGTATTTTCCTTTATCCATCAATTTTGTTTCTGGCTGATGTTTTGGATTTTAATTTCTCATTTATTTTGTATATACAAGTAAAACTGAAAGTGAAACTTAAATGGTTACTTGCTGTCATTATTTTATCATTTACCCATTTGCATGAGTAAAAAACTGACATTTTAACATTACATTTGCAAAGTAACATAGTGATATGCAATTTAAAAAGACATAATCTTATAGAAGGCAGATTGGTAAACAGATGGTCACAGACAACTTTTATGTCTATTTAATCCTTTTAGTGTGTGGTGGTCCTTGGTCTAAATATATCAACACTCTCATAAGCCATATGAATATGAAATAAAAACCTCTGCTGAACAATTAATCACCTTCACCAGTAAATAAGTTCTCAGTAAGACTTCTAAAAGCCGTGGAATGTCATCAGAACACATTCCAACAATTACAGGAAAATGAGTTTTTAAAAACCTCTTATTTTAATCTGCTCCCTGTGATAAACTTAAAAACTTAGCTAGATGCTGTTAATTCAATTTCTATTGGTCTTATTAAAGATTTTTGCTATAGAATTGATATTGTAAGTGACTTCAATGTTTTATGTTGCTTGTTACAGAGTTATAGGTTTCCACTTAATTATTTCTCAGTTCCTTTACTTATAGCATCATGGTTGATTGCGTTTACTTGAGTAGAAACTGTTTCCACAGAGAGAGTGACTATTTCCACTGTGTTCCTCAATACCTCCTCATGCCTTGGCCTGCTTAGGTGTAGAGTTTTACATTTCCACATCACTAATTTTCTTCTGCTAGTTGTTCTACAAAATAATGCCTAAAAAGCAACTCATCAAATATACCTCCTTTTTAATATGAGTATCTATAATACCATACATGGAAAAGTGTGCACTCTTTGGCAGCACATATATAATACATGGAGATGTTAAGGTTTGCTGTTTTGTTGCTTTAGGTTAATTAATGGTTGTCTTTGAAGTCCCCTAAAATAATTATTTTACTGTTCAAGTTTTATATAAGTAATGCTGTTTGCGTGAATTCTGCCTGTCAAGTCTTTACTTAGTGATGATCCTGGCAGCAACTATCATAATTCCTTGCATTTTTTATATCATGACAGAGTAGTAAACAAGAGTGAGTTTAATGATCAGCACTGAAGTAGGGCACACAACTTCAATTCCTTCAATTTGGATCCTACTAAGCAGGAGACCAGCAATATAGCCCAGCGGTGCAGTGCCTGCCTGGCAAGCACAAGGTCCTGAGATCGATTCCCGGTATCAAATTAAAGAAACACATATCCTGCTAAGCAGAAATCAGTCATAGCCCCAACTTGATTATAATAGATTTGGCAGAATACTTTCCTGTGTGAGTGAAAGAAAAAGAAATTTAAGTATATAATTAGCTACCAACTATAGTTCAGTGTTGATTACAAAAATAAATATTATCTTTCTATGCCCCATAACCAGTCTTTATATAGTACATGTAGTACAGTATGATCTAGAAAAATGATATCACCTGTGATGTTTAATACAATTAAAACCGTGACAAGCATCATATAATTTCAATAACACTTAATACAAATATTATAGGCCCCTCCTTTAATTCCTAAATATATTGCCATTCTGTATCCTACTGTCACCCCTGAGACAAATATGGTTATCAGGTAAACAAGCTTTTAATAAAAGTTATAGGCTGTAACCTATTAGAGATACTTTCAGATCAGGACCAAGAATGTTATATTTTAAGAAATATCTGTCGCTGTTGCCTCCATGTAAGAACCATTATTTTATATGATAAAATCTTCTGGCTCAACAACAGTGCATGTGTTTGTATGAAATTTTGTAATCATTTCTTTAAATATTTGGCAGTTTAAAACTGATTAATTAAACGTCTGTTTCCACTCAAGATAAGAAAACAACAATCATGAATTTTATAGAATAACATCTTTTCCCCAAATCAAAATGGCATTTAAACTATGGTCATATAAAATATTAATATTTGGAAAACTTGAGCAATGAACATTTAGACACTTGTATGAACAGTGCAACATTTCTGTAAGTCTAAAATTGTTCCAGAATGAGAGCCAGGATTTAGAAAAGTTCATAACACATTTCTGTTCCCGTGTCTATTGAATGCTTAGAGACCGTATCACTATCAATAGTAACATCTCACTTTGTTAAAGTATCTGCACATATGTTGTCTCGGTTACTTTTCTCTCATTGCTGAGGCAAAATACCTGACACCCAGAATTAAGGAAGGAAAGGTTAATTTAGCTCATGGTCTGTGGAGTTTTCAGCCTGTACTTGGCTGGCTCCAAGGCAGAGTGGCACATGGAACAGGGCAACAGTTCATGGCAGGGGAGAAACAGCAAAAGCAGCCAGACCAAAAGGGATGAGTGGCTGCAAGCAGCCTCTTTCTCCCTTCGATATGAAAACTATCTGCCCCAGAGCATGTGTAACTCTCACACTCATTATCCCAGCACTGGATCATAGATTAATCATAGATACTAGAAGCCCACGCCATGACTGCATGAGGCTTTTGGGGGACATTCAGACACAAACCATAACACATGTTTTCAGTTTTCTAGTAATGTATATTGTAAACTCAAGAAATCTAACTAATATAAAATTCAATTAAGTCTCTACTAACTGATCTCCCTAATTTGATTTCTCTAACTCTGATCAATATTTTATACAGAAAGCCAAACAAATCTTTCTGAAGTGCAAAATTATTAGATTATTCATGATCTGTCTTCTTCCCTCTCTTGTGATAATCTTTTTATGCTTTTTCCCTAAATTTTTTTCCTTATGGTAATGAGTTTTGTCAGAGACTCTAGTACTCCATGCTGCCTCCTGTCTCTAGGTTGCTTATTTGCTAGTTCTGAAGCCCCCGCCACCATTGGTCAGTTTCCTTTGTGCTCTATGTAGCTTTCCCAACGAGGTCTACTGCCTCGTACCCTGTAACTACTTCCCATTAATCCTTAGATGCTGAGCTTCCACCTCAGATCATCTGGTTCAACCTCACCTCTTTTTAACACAGCTAAGATGAAGTTTGGTTCTCTTGTTTGATCTCATTCATTCATGTACTCTGTGTTATTAAAGGGAATAACAATTGTTTGATTTCTCCGTTATACTTGAAGGGCTACAGCACTAGGGGTCTTCATTATTTCCAGTGAGTTGCACAGCACTAGTTATGCCATAGGTCTTTTTATAAGGCTGCATAACGTCAGCAGTGAATGAAGCACGTTGTATCATGGATTTTGTTCTTTTAGGAAAACTTCCTGAGAGAAGTAGGTAGACTTTTTATTGAATTAAGTTTGGGGGAAGAGAGGATAGCTACTTATACACCAGACAGCATGATCACAAACTCTTAAGGAAGTAATGTGTCCAAGAAATATTTGACAAGCTAATGAAAAGAAGAAAGGAAAAAAAACTTTCAAGTTTTTGAGAGTTATAGTAGAAGGCATTTGTTTAAGTGAGCTCTTCTTCCATGGAGACACAATACCCAACACACACAATATGAAGGGTGAAAAGGGCTGGTTGGTTCATCATTTCAAGTAACTTGGTGGTACGGGGTCAGGCTTGCAGTCACGCAACTCATGGCAGAAGGGAATTGCACTGCAAAATGGCTCAGCTTGTGGTATCCAGGAAACAGTGCAGGGGGACAGCAGGGAAGGGACCATGTCTAGCACTCAGGACCATCTCTCCCACCCAGACACACCCAGGGTCATGCTCTATTGATCTCCTAGGTGTTTCTTAATCTAATGAAGTTGACATAGCAAAATTTATGGTCAGAGTAATGAAAAGAAACTTCATAAAACAGTTACAGTTAAGTTTAGCATTGAAGATAGCCTTTTTTTTTTTATTTTTTGGTCTTCTGAGACAGCATCTCACTATGCAGTTCAGGCTGGCCTTAAGCTCAATCTGTAGCCCAGGTGTGCCTTGAACTCTCAAAAATCTTCCCGCCTCAGCCTTCTGAGTGCAGGGACTGAAGGTGTGCACCACCATACCCAGCATGACGATATCCTTTGAAACTTTAATATATGTATAGGGAAACTTCAATTCAGAAATATTCGGTAATTTCTTAAAGATATATGGGAAGATAGTAACAGAATGAAACAAAAATGTTTATTCTTGACCCTAGATTATCTCCATTTCTAGTCTAGTGCTTTTTCCGTTGCACTAGATTAATAATAGGATTAATTTCTGACTAATAAATGGTGAGTTTAAGTAAACTTTCAGTTTAATGTAGTAAGACTTTAAAGTAGTCAGGTAGATGAGATCTCAGTCAGGTGAAGGCCCCTATTACAATGATTAGGTTTTTGCCACAGTGATACAAATTGAAAACTTAAAAAAAAATCTTATTGCATAACAAAGAGCAACATATCATCACTTCTCTCCAGTGGCTGGATGGAACGCAAGAGCTCATCCTTTTATTTTTCATGGGACAAAGGCTTAATCCCAGGGTCTCATACTCACTAGGCAAGTGCTCAGAGGAGAAACATCTCCACCCTTAGAGCACAATTAATTGCTCTATATTTCACATACAGCAGGTAAGGTCATTGTTAATATTGTCACTGTCTTGGTTACTTTTCTCTCATTGCTGAGACAAAATACCTAATGCCCAGAATTAAGGAAGGAAAAGTTTATTTAGCTCACAGTTTGTGGAGGTTTCAGTCTATAATCAGCTAGCTCCAAGGCAGGGTGGCATGACACAGAGACAACACTTAAAGGTGACACAAGACAGCAAGAGAAGAAAGAGCAAAAAGGGGGTGGAATAAATCTCTTTTCCTCCCTTACATTGTAAGCAGGCTACCCCAACCCAAGGGTCATGTAGCACTCACACCACCTCCCTGCCCTCCTCTTGCACAGGCTCATGAGGAATACAAAATGAGGACACTAGCCCCCTGCTCAGTCATTTAGTTAATTTTCTAAACTTCTCAAGTTGACCCAACGAACAACATCCTAGAGAGTAAGGCCATGTCCTTTTCACCCCAGGATGCAGAACTGCGGAGTTACTTAGTGAAGTGTCTAGACTGCTCAAGTTGACACAGTGTATCAACCATAACGTGACATTATACATCTGTAGCTTATTTCAAGGGGGAAGAGTTTATATTTGGTCTCATAATTACTTGGAGGCAGGAAAGTATAGAAAAAAGACTTGATCAGACAAATGCAGTATTAGTGAAGGCTTACTTTACTCAGGTTTGAAATCTACTACTGTTTGAAGAAGTGACGAGAACCTCAGGTTCCTTGTAGGCTGTGAATGATGCAACCATTCTAATTATTCCAAATTTAATTCTTAATTCATGCTTATATATCAGTTGTATAAAAATATAAAAATTGCTTCTCTGACTTCTCATCCCAAGATAACTGAAAACACTAGTGTGACTCAAGAGGTTCCTCCTTGCAGGTCTGTCCACTATCCAGAAGCAGAGGCCGCCTAGTCTGGCCAGATGTGGACATCCGCCAGCTTTTACAGCTGTGCATCTTTCCTTCAAGATCCCCTTTCAGTAACCTTTGTGCTTTTCTGTTACTTTCTCTTCAGAGTCTCCTGCTACCCTCTTTTCACTGCCCTGAAACAAACTCAGCATCATATTTCTCCACTGACAATCTTAAGCTGGCCCACTTTTCCCTCATATTTGCCACTTTGAAATGCTTTTCCTCATCCCAAACCCTTAACTTCTTTATAAATCCATCTTTTTTTCTCATGTTAACATGAAATTCTCAAAAACTAGAGAGAAGAAAATTAGGAATGAACACAGCATGTTTCTCTGACTGCCTTAAAAGCCATATCTTGTCCCAGAAAAAATATTATTTTCAACAGTGGATGCACACAGCTTTTACTTACAGGGATATATAGCTAGATGATTTTGAGAGCGTCATCTGCGGTGGTAGAGAACCATGTTACCACCAGCTCACCCATAGGTATGGTTAGCAGGGGCATAATTTGCCTATATGGTCATTTCTATGGATACTGTTTTTCTGATTAAAAGAAGGATAAGATTGATATCATAATTTTTATCACCATCCTAGTCAGTTGCAGAGATTTGAGATTCATCTTCTTCTCAATTCCAAGGTTAAAAGCTTCTCCCTTATTTGTTAAAAAGAACTTTCTCAAAGCTGCTCCTTTATAAGTTTTGCTTATGTTTTCCTTTTTAATTTGAAAATCACAGATAGGCTAATTGATAAAGTTTCATTTCATTTTACTTTTTAAAGCTGAATTTTAAATAGAATCATTGAGATAGTAGCAAAGTGGGTCTGGGTGCATGCAGGTGTGTATGTTTGCGTGTGTATGTGTGTGTTTACATTTGTACAGAGATACTACATGAAAGGAAGGGTGGGAGATGATGTGTCTATTTTTATTTTTTAGTAACATTAGTTCCATTTCCATCAGCACATTGGTTTGGATGTTGTTTCCCAGATATTCACGTACTGCATAAGTGTTGAGTTAGTGAAACATCTACAAGGAGAAGCACAATAGAAGATAGTTAGCTCATCGGACGCCCCCTGCACGAAGTCATTAATATCATTAATATGGTCTCACAGTAATCTATTAGTTCTCAGGTGATTGCATTACTTCTTGTGAAAGTGGGTTAACACTTGAGGCCACCCTGTGCACTTGGCAGATTCTGCACATAGCTATGTCCCTCTTAGCTACTCTGCTATGCTGCAGTGCAGAATGACTTCAGGAACCAGGCCCTTGTGCTGACCTTGTGCAAGCAGGCCTCTGCCTGGCTTCTGCCCCCACTCCATTGGAAACAAGTTCTAGACATTGGTGATGTTCACATGCACTAAGTCTATAGACCCAGAAAATGTGCAGATTGTAGCCTTGTGGTAATTTCCATTATTTTTTTTTTAAAAGGCAAAGCAATCTGGAAAAGATCTACCATAGGGGCACAGGTGACCAAGAACCCCCATGGGATGATGAGGCCCCAGGGCAGCCATGAGAGTGGGGCCAGAGCCAGAACCTGGGAGTGGGAACCGCTGGCAGCATAGACCATACACCTTTCCAAGCTGCAGGAACTGCACTCTTAACCATGAAAGGATCTACGTGAGCGAAGCACAGTCATGGAAGAGAGCAGGGCTTTCAAAGCCTTTGGGCACTTCTCCCCTGACCCAGTGGGCCCAGGATTTTACAGCTTTAAGATGTACAGTCTGTCCTGCTGTCTGTTGATCTTGCTGAGGGTCTGTAACCCCTTTTTTAAAAAAGACATTTAGGAATATTTACTCTCTTCCTGGCTCACCATTGTACCATGGAACCATGCAATGTACTTTTGATTGTGCACAATCATAGCTGCAAGAGTCTCACGTGAAATTTTGGACTTGTATTTTTAAATGGTGCTGGAATTAATTATCATTAATTTTTACAATGTACTAAATTCTAAGTTTAGATTTGGCTATGGTTTTTTTCCAATGTTTCCAAATGTTTCCAAATGTTCTACATACTTTTTATCATAGCTAAATAGATATTTTGATTATAAACTTTAGACTACTAATATTTAGCTATTATATTATCTGTCACAGTTTTGCTTTGAAATATAATTTACTAGGTGTTATTTAACATAATTTTGTATTTAGGGCACAGGATATTTTGAAGCTGTAATGAATGAATTTTCTTATTTCGGTATCCATCGTTAGATCTTTTGTGCATTCTTTTACACTCTTCCTTTCTACTGCTTCTGTACCTTCCTAAAAGGTCTTTTGCCTTTTTGAGTGAGAGGGGCATGTATTAGACACCAGCTTATTTTATCTGGCCAGGAAAAAAACTGCTGTGGATGCAGCGCTTGGTGCAGATATTTTAAACTGAAGTACCTCTTTGCCTTCACAGACCACATGAGTATGAGGAGTAGCGTGAGATGTATGTGACCATTCTAGGATTCTGTAATCTGGTTTATTGTAGGTATAGAAAATTACATTTAGCTAGATTGGTATTCAGTATCTGATCTGCTTTGATAGACCTATTCTACCTTCTGAAGTGCTATGTTATTACCTCAGAAATATTTTATACATGTTATTTTAAATAGGTGTTTCTGTTCAGTATTGGAAATATTAAGATATCAAGGTAACAATTTGACATTTTTCATCCCATGAATTTAGTTTTTTAATATTCCATTCTTTGTTATAGAGGTGAAAACATAGCTAGACCCTGCTTCCAGCCAAAGGTACAAATATAATTGATGAAAATACTAGTAGCTGAATGATTACTCCTCATCAGAAATAAACTAGAATTATTATACTCTGGAGTATTGCTACTGTTCTTGATTTATCTGAAAACTAAATTAAATGTCACAGTATTTTTTGGAACTCAGTTTGTCTTATTAAAACTTAAGAATACATTAAATTAAATCTGATTTACATGGACACTTGAAAGTGAATTTGCTTTTATATGAGCAAGGGAATAGGTTTCTATAAAGCACAACAGCTCTTATATTAAGTTTTAAATTATTTTTCTAGTAATTCCCCATTGTTATTTTATTCAGGGAATGGTAATAGGTTAGTATGCTGTTAATTTACCACATACCTACCATTCTCAGTGGATAAAATAGTCAAAACTCTCTGTTCTTCTAGAGAAGTACTTGCTCTATTTTTTGAATGATAAATACTGCATTTTGTTACAATTTGACTGTTAAGAGTATTTTTAGTAATTATAATGACCAGGAAAACAAAGGATCAGGATCAAGACCAGGATCAGGAAAATAAAGGTCTGAGACTCGCCCAGCCAGCACAGAAGACAACTCAGGAGGAGATAAAACCAAAATGAAACTAGGAGTATCTAAATTCATAGCTGTTCAATTTAAAAAATACAAACAGAAACTTAAAAAGAACATTATTTAGAAAATGTTCCTGGGTTGGGAGCTGTATCTCAGTGATCACGGTGGGCCAACACTTAGCTAGGGTTTGATAGTCTGGCCTACAAAGTACTTCCATCCCTCCCTTAGGTTTTCTAATATTCTTCATCTTTTTTTTTTTACTATTGTAGAACCTAATCTCTAAGGGTTAATTTTCTTTCTTATGAGGGATATATTTTACGATAACAAAAATATGTTTCATGAGAAGAGAAATATGACATTTGCGTTTTTATCAAAGTCATTTTTCCTTCCCAAAAGTATATTAATGTACTAGATGATTTGAGTCTTTGTGAAGATTAGAAAATTTATAAGATGTCCGCTGTTAAAGAGCTTGCAAGCAACAGAGTTAATGGTACAGTTCAGATCTTCTGGATTTAAGTCATCATTAGGTTTGTCAGATACTGGTAAAGTGTTAATCATTTAATAAGTCTTCTTCAACATAATGTATTTTCTTCAGTCAAGAGATGGTGACCAAAGTTGTGAGTTCTTATGAAAAAATCCAGACATCTGTGTTTGGCCTGTGACAGACTAGCCCTGGATACTAATAACACTCAGTGGCCTAAAACGTTTGTGTCTTTCATGATAAGAACACTGCTGCTGTCATAAGTATAAGCATGGCACAATCAAAGATTCTATCTATGTGATTCAAGCTGTTCCCCTTTAAATAGTAACTCAGGGTTCAGGAATGTCCTGTCTCTTGGTGAAGACACCTCTAACTAATGGATGTGGAAGAGGAAAAACTTGTGGCTAGTACCACAGATACACCACGCAGGTGTGTGTGTGCGCGCATGTGTGTGTGTGTGCGCGTGTGTGTGTGTGTGTGTGAAAACAGATACATAATTTCCACGGTTTGTTTTTATATAGTCAGAAGAGTTTTTAAGAAAAACCCTTGCTTGATGGTTAGGATGGAGTATCAACAGGACTGGCTGCAGGGTACGCCCTGGAGATAAGTGGACCCCACTTCTGGGCGTGCGGGGCTCGCCTTCGGCCACGGGCTTCAGGTCTGTGTCCTGTCCCTCACCTTCTCCTCCGGCGCTTCTCCCTTGCGCTGTTTCTGGCTGCGATGAACTAAGTAGCTTTGCTCTGCCCGGACCTTCTGCCTGTGCTTTCACCTTGGAGCCTGCTGACCATGAGCTGAATCTTCTCAAACCAGGAGCTAAATAAAACCTTTTCTTTAAGTTACGTAAGTCCAATATTGTGCCCATCAACGGGAAAGCTAAATAATATATCCTATATCAATTGTCAGAGATAGAGGAAGAATTTCCTATATGACTGTTCAGTTCAATATAAAGATACCAGAATGGTCCTAAAGATTCATTGTTTAAACATATCTATTTCTGTCTGAGTTTGTTGGTAAACACTACTGAAGCAGTTTATTCTGTCTGTGCTTCAGTCTCAACTGTGCCAACTAATGGAATAATACCTACCTCTTGGTAAGAGTTATAAACATATGTAATTTGTGTAAGCGTTTGTCTTACACTTGACATAATTTGTCATCTTGGAAGTTCAAATCTAGATAATTTTAATTAGCTGAGCACATTGAGCACCTGGGCTTAGTTTTATCTGTGCAGACAAAACACAGCTGTAAGGAATATTGTTTTCATACCTATGAGGAAATGCTTCACTTGAGTTTGAAGTCTCCTTAGTCTACTTTTCTAAATTCCTGTATTTTTTTTGTGTGATCTCTCTCTTCTTTTTTCCTGTTCAAAATGGCATCTGGAGCATGGGTGAAACTGTTTAAGTTCACGTCAGCTCATAAGTCTATATTACCAAAAGACAAGTGCCTTCTGAATGTATTCACTGTTTCTAATTCTATCCTTAAAAGGGGCTAGAAAGCTTAAGTATATTTGGCAGTGCCAGTTTAGTGTTCATGTACTCATGTCAGATTTCTTTACTGTAAAAAGAGACAAGGAGTCTCAAGAAACCCAAAAGCCCAAAGGATAGTATACATCTAACTGGATGAATAGTTAAAAGGAAAAATAATGAAAAAGAATAAGCACTGGAAAAATAATGCAAAGTCAGGATTCAATAACCTCCTTTCAAGAATAACTCTCAGTGTTCTCAACTGCCCAAGCAAAAGACACAGACTGACAGTTTAGAAGAATAAATAAATAAATACAATGCAAGAATATATTGCCTACTAGTGACACATCTCATCCAAAAGAAAGTGAAAACGAAGATAGAAAAGAAACTCGCTTCAATGAGAGCCTGAAAACAAGCTACGTTATCTTCAGACACGTTAGACTTCAAGTTAAACCCATCCAAAACAAAGCTGGCCACTACATACAGGTAATGGAGACTGCTGAGCGGGAAGGGATTTCACCTGAAGATACACATGCACTAAAAGTGGGTGCACACAACCTCATAAAACGAAAACTGCTACACTTAAAGGGAAAGATAGACACCAGTGCAATCACAGTAGGGGTCTTCAGTATCCCACTCTCACATTTCGACAGGTCGGGTAGACGCCCCAAAAAATATTCAAAAAGAATCATTAGAGGTAAAGCACACCATTGAAATAATAGACTGAATAGGTGTCTACAGATTACTCCACCCAACAATAAAAATCCACGTTCTTTCAAAGCCCCCAGAACTTTCTCCAAAACAGATCATATTGTAGGTCAAGAAGCATGCACAAATAATTGCACAACATTGACATTATGCTCGGCATACAGTAGCATCATAGAAACCAGAAGTCAACACCAAAAGAAACCACAAAAGCTGCACAAACATGGAGAATACAGGATACATTATTGCAAATCAAAGGATCGCAGGAGGGAGAAACACAAGAGTTCCTGTGATCAAGTGGCAGTGCAGACACAGCACACCAATGCCTGTGGATGCAATGGAAGCAGGGCTCGGAGGGAGGGTGTAGCTATAAATGCACATATAGAAAAAACAAAACAATCTCAAATAAAAATCTAAAATTGTATTTCAATGTCCTAGAAAGACAAGATCAATTCAAATTTGAAAGTAATATTAGGAAAGAAATTCTAAAACCAGAGCAGAATTTAATAAAATTGGCACTAAAATGTAATACAAAGGACCAATGATTCAAAGAGTTGGTTCTTTATAATATGGGGAGCGGATCTGTGGGTGGAAGGAGAGAAGAGGATGAGCTAGGGAAGGGGAGGTAAAAAAGATCAAGCCGTGAAATGTTTATGAACCAGTTCTCTGCAATGAATGAATCTCTCTGTATCTCAACCACATGCCAATAAACAAATTTGAGAAAAAAAATTAAAAGTACTAGACTGCTAGCTAAGATAATTCTACCGTTATTTTTACCTTTGTTTCTTTGGTGGGTCAGCAATACAATTTTAAAGAGCCGGAGTCCCTTATTATAGGGATCAGTTGAATTAATGATGAGCTGTGTAAAACCTCTTAGAACATTTGCAGCGGTGCAGATACAGTAATCTTGCATTTCTATCAGGGTCAGTGCACTTGTTAAAGGAATTTTGCTTTTACAAGTGTTTTGTAGAAGTTTAAAACTGCTTTTAGTATATTGACAATAGCATTATTCTGGCTGTTTCAGAGGTTTTATTTCTAAAAGATTTATATACACTATTCTCACTCTTATGCGAAAAATGGGAAGAATTTGTATGCTGAGACTTTAAAATATATTGAACAATTTGAAAAAGAATTGATATAGTCAGAAAACAGGATTGTATGTGACTTCTGACATTGGGCTTGTAATAAATTGGCTACAAGATTGCAAGTAATCAGAAGAAATAGCTTTGATTGTTCTTTGCAGCTTAGTAGGCATGATACCAAAGTCGCTAAAGTTGATGGGGACTTTTGTTAGATTAAACCTAAACAAAAGGTCATAAAAGTTAGCTACAAAAATATAAATGGGATGACTGCACAAAAAAGAATGTGATATGTGATAAACTTTATAATTATTTCTCGCTATTAAGCCGTGCCTTTCCTTTGGACCAAAATAATTTGAAAGGAAGACTTTTAATTTGATTTTATGTTGAAAATACGCCAGAGTGAATCTGAGACTGGCCGTAGCAGCAGGTAGAGCACGGACTGTCCAAGGAAGACGGCTCTGCATCACAGCCTGTTTCTGTAGCTCTCTGCTTATGGTTACAACTACAGGAGTGTCTGCTCGTTAGAAAAACTTTTGGGTCTATCTGGAACTTTGTTGTCTTGGGCCTTAGACTTGTGAGTCACAGGCTGTAATGTTTGTGAAATGCCTGGGTCTCTTTTGTTAAAAGTCACATACTTGTTTCTGTTGGTCTGAAGTGGGGCCTAGAAATATGTCTGTGTAACAAATTTCTGGAAGATACTGCTTCTTCTGCCTCCTGTGTCACACTTTTGACTCATACAGTCACAGACTTGGTTTTATCTAAGCTTTCTTGGTCAAGGACTCTTAAATCCTCAAGTCACCTAGCTCAGGCTCAGATTTCTGCTCGATCACCTCCCTGAATCTCTCTCTGGTGCCCTAATATGCTCCTGGCTGGTGTCTGCTTTGTTTTGTTTTGTCTTCTCACCTACCTAGTCATTTCACTACATCAAACATTTTTAGAAAAGTCACATGTCAGTTCCTCCATCGTGTGCTTATTTTTTTGTAGGACCAAGAAACATAGGTCAACAAAAGTACATACGGGCATTAATAAAACCCTGCATGCAGGCAGGGTCTCAGTGGGAGCTTTCATGATGTGGGAGCTGGGCTGATCTCCTCAAATTCAGGCTTTGCCTCACATTAGCTTTGCAAGCTGGGTATCAGAACCCAGTTACCTCAGTGAAGAAACCGGCACACAGAGATATACTAACAAGCATGTAAAATAGACACATATTTAGTAGACTGTCTTTTAAAAGCAGTATCACAATTTCAACGATAAATCAATACCTTAAATTCTTGTTTCTCAATGTTTACAAGAAAACGATAGAAGACAAATTGTTTTCCAATATTTGAGTAATTCCAGTGTAACGTAAAAAAAAAAAATGTATATGTGGTCCTCATCTACTCTGTGTGCTCTTCAAGAATGTGTCTTTTCTTTTTTTTTTTTTTTTTTTTTTGCGGTACTAGGGATCAAACTCAGGACCTTGTGCTTGCCAGGCAAGCACTTATTCCACTGAGCTATATCCCCAGCCCAAGAATGTGTCTTAATTCTTGGATTGTTACATAAGTTTTTCACTTCTCTTTTTGAGAATGAATATATATATATATATATATATATATATATATTTATTTATACACCTTTTCTACTGAGCCACAAGCTTTTGATTATAAGGTATTGCCAATGATTTTCTCCAATAACCTCATTTAAATAAGTATTCAAAGTAATAGGAAGGAATTTGATATTGATGTATGACTATCAACAAGTTAACCACTGTTTATGGTGTGGTGATACAACTCCAAAGTTACTCCTTTGAAGCTCGTCAACCTTTATAAAGGTTAGCAATAATAATAATAATACTATTATTATTATTATCTATGTAATAGACTAGAGAGATGAAATTAAAAATAAAGATGAAAACTTTATTGTAATGTTAGATATCAAGGAATGAATGGCAGATATAATTATTGCTGTTAACAACATTTGACCTTGAGAATGTAGTGAACGAGACAGGTCAGTGATGACTTCTACTCTACAGGAACTGCGAAGTCTGAGAATTTAATCCAAAATCAAAAAGAGATACAAGATTATAAACTGGGTCACTTAGCTTCTGGTTACAGTAATGTTTAAATATTTTTCAGTTATATAATTCCTCTATAAGAAAGAGTTTGGCCATTACTGAATTTTAGCTATAATTCTTTTATTTTTCCTACATGTTACCTTACCCAGTTTTCAAGCAACATTATGAAATGATTAATTTCATCATTCCTCTATTTTAAAATAAAAAATAAACAGATGCAATGAGTTGTGCTTAATGTCTTGATAGGGGTACATGTAAGCAAATAGTAAGCAAAGTATTGAGCCCAAGATAAAGTACACAAATTTTTCGGAATACTCCCGAGTTAATCTGTATTTGCCCCAAGACATTTCAATATCATGTTCAGTTAAAGTCAGTGTTTTAGAAATACTATCATATTCTAGCCACTAGCCCAACCAGTGATGAGATCACAAACTAACAAGATGTTTGCCTTTGAGAGGCTATAGCCTAATGGGAAAGAAATACTTATAAATATAAAATCTAGACAAAAGCTATATGTTGTCTGAAAAATGTGTACAAAAAATCAGAAGTTGGGTGTTTAGTATCAGCCTGGTGCTCAGGAACATTTTTATGCTAAGAATGACAATATGTGTGAGTTTTAAAGGATAAAAGGAAGTTAGTTAAATGAAGACTCAAAGAGAAACACATTTCCAGTGAGGGAAAAATCATAAGCAAGCATCAACAGTCGTGAGTGTCTGTTCATCCTGGCAATGACAGGCATGTCAGGATTCACAGGGAGAAATTCTTAGGAAAAGAGCTCAGAACCAAGAATCACGAAAGGTCTTTCACAATATGCAACACAGTTTTTTTGTTACCGTTTAGATCAAGAAAGACCTCACGTGATTTAAGTGGCTGTATTGACATAGCAAGATTTCCATTTTCCATAGCTCACTGTAGCAAGGTTACAGCATAGATTTGAAGAGATCAAAACTGGTTTCACTGATAATTTAGGAGGCTTTGGGAAAATCTCAGAGAGGAAATGAGGAAGATGAAACTATAATGACTAGCTCTGATTCTGAATAAGATAGAATAAGGACACTTCACCTCTGTCTCACAGAATGCAGCTATAGATTCTGGACTGAATGCATGCAACAACTAATTAAGACTTTCGTTAGTAAGTGATAGCGGGTCTGTTGAAGGAGAACATCACAATTCAAATCGCTGCTGACAAGCTAATAATTGGGACAAAAATGTGCAAATCTCTTATATAACAAAGAATTATATCCATGATATATCAGGAATTCTCAAAGTTCAACTTTAGGGAAGTAAATAGCTAAAATGTTTAAAGGAAAGAATGAGATATGATTTCACCAGAAGCTGTCATAGAGAGATATGAGAAGATATTAGAAGATGGGAAGATATTCAGTATGATCAAGTATCAGGGAAATACAAATAAAAACAAGACGGCATACCAATATAAGCTTATTAGGCAGCCTGAAGAGAAAAATGATCTGACAATGCCAAGTTCTGGAGAGGATAAAGAGCAACTAGAACGTTTGTAGTTTTAGAGAAAGACATAACCACTCTGGAAAATAGTTAGGCAGTTTAACATAATTTGATTATACAGTTACCATATGACATAAAAATCACAGTTCTTGACATTATCTAAAGTGAACACCAAAGCCTATAAATAAATGTTTCTAGTCATTTTAGTCGCAGCTATCCAAAACTAGAAATAAGCCAATGCATTTCAATAGATAAACTAATTTTGACAAATCCATATAATGGAATTGGATACATCAATTAAAAGTAGTGATCTATTGATACAAAAAACTGGCTGAATCTCAAAGGCATTATTCCTAGTCATAAATTTCAGCTTCACAAGGTAAAAAGAATTAAGATGTGCTACCTACATGTATCAAATGCCCAACGTGAATGTAGTCATTATGTATGCAAACATGTACTAATAAAAATAAAAAGTTAAATACTATGTAATTCCTTTTAAGTTGAGTTTAAAAATTACAAATGAAGAACATAAGATCAGTGGTGGCCTATGATTTGTGTTAGGGGAGCTACGACTATAAAGGTACAGTACGAAGAAATTTTTGAGAGTGATGTAATGGTTCTTTCATTCAATTTACATGTGCACTACATTTTATAAAACCATGGGGCAGAAAGTAATGTGATACAATTTTAGAATGAAAACAAGAAAAATTTCACACTTCAAAAAAGTAGGCAACATACTAGATTCCTGAGAGTAAGAAGGTAACAGAGAAACGTAACGTTTATGTTTCCAACTTAGGTGATTGAGCAAAATAGAATCACTGTATGATACAGAAAGAGGAACAGGCTTTGTAGAGCAATGATGAATTCAGTTTTGAATGAAGCTTGTGATGTCCAATGGACATTCAGGAAATATTAAAGTTATAAAATAATAGGAAAACAAGTTGTATTCTAAAAGGAGAAGTGAGTTTGGAATTCCGGGGAACATCATCACCAAAATAGCAGAAAGACACAAAGTGCCAAAGAAGTGCTTTGGGATCCTCGAGCCCTTTGCTGTCTCTTACACATGCAGACGAGTTTTGCTCCTGGTTCTTCGGCAGCTCTGGTGCACTGCACTGTATATGTCTCAAATCCTGGGGCCAGAAGCAGACAGAGAGTAGAAAACTCAGAGAAAGGAAACGACTGGAGGCAAGGTGTGACCTTCAAAGCTGTAACCCTGGTGACCTTTCGGCAAATGGGCCCTATCTCCAAGCAGTACATTCAGCTCAACTGATTTTGTTCCCCATCATCTCGTCACCTTTCCAAAGACCTGAATGGGAACCCATTAGACTTTTAGGGACATTTGAGATTTAAACCAATACAACAAGAATCATACAAAGAAAATTTCTTTTAGAGAAAGGAGAATGATCCAGTGTGCTTTCAAGCCTCTCATTATTGAGCTCAGGGTTTCTCACCAACGACATGAAATACCAAGTCCCATATCCTTACCTCCCCTCCAAACTATTGAGAGGAAATAGAATAGGCATGAGCAAGAAGCTCGTGTTGTGCCTGTGTCATAACTGAGACACAGTGTACATTCATTTGAACTTATTTTCTCCTTGGACACCTAACCTTGGAAGTGTTGTGAGTCAGATCATCAGTTGATATTATGCTGCTGCTTAGATACTGCCTGACACTTAACAACTGACAAATGTCAAGGGTAAGTGGGAGATCAACATGAGAGAGTAGCAGAAAAGAATGATATACATTAAGTCAAACACCAATGCATCTCCTAAACACCCATGAAAACATGCTTTAAACTACACGTGAATATAGAATCCTGAATTTAGACATAGGGCCTCATTTAATCTATAAGCTTATTATAAAAAAGTAGAATTTCACAGTGTTTTTCTAGTGTATTTATAGCTAAATAACTTATAGGTTGCTTCGGTTTTCCTAGAAAAGAGCTAACGTATGCAGTTCCTTTTAAATAAAGTTGAATTTTATAGCTTCATACTTTATATTCAAGTTTATTTAGGAGTTTGGGAGCTTTTAACAGTATATTTCTTGGATGTAACTAGAGATCATATTCATAGGTTCAATAAATCAGATTCATATGTATAAGCTTCATATTATCTCCCTGGTATGAGAAATTGAAAGAGTAAATAAGGTCTAGAATGTACAGTAGATATTATGAAATGGGAAGTAATTGTTTAAAAGACAAAAGAACTAGGAAGGCTAGGAAGGGGGAAATAGGAAAGGAACAAAGGAAAAAGTGATAAAAATGCAAAGTACCATACTGCTGGTGTCTCTTAGTTCATTGAAAAGGAAGGTTTATGCTAATACTGATTAGAAAATTTGTTATGCCGATATCATGTACACTGGGTAACTACTTCGGAGATGACAATATGCTATGTATTAACTACTGTCATTTTCCTATTTGTTATGAGATTTGGTGTTACTTTTTATCAATAAAATAAAAATATATCTTATTCATAGTATAAAATAAGGTATACATTTTATTTATAGCATATTTCTTGGAGATAGGAGAAGAATAAGTTGTTACTTTTGTTTTATTGTGTACTAATAGGTCAGTTACTCAATTTTAAAATTGTACCACACAATGTGCTTACGCTGATAGCTGATGATAAATTTCTCAAATTACTTTAAATTATATTCAAGAAAGTATCAGTTTTTCATGTGAAACACATTCAAAATACACTGACAGTCTCATTTTGGTGAATAAGAGTTATTGAAATGTAAGGTTATGATTTTTGTTACAATTTATTTTAAGGTGACTGATTTTATGTCAAAACATAAGCTGAATGAACTGTATGTGTTCAATTTTATATTTCAGAAATGTGTTTGGAACACATAGCTTTGTTGACATGTTTGATTTTGTCACATCTGTCTGAAGATATGTTGTTTATTTATAATGTTAAACTTGACATGCAATTTTGGTGAAGTCATTGTTTACTTGTCAAATATTCTATGGATATTTGGGTAATATTGCAATATCAAAACTCAAAATTTAGGAGTTCATAATTGACAATTTTATTCACTGTTCGAAATATAACCCACAATACAGGGCCACTTTACCAGTTAGGTTAGTGGGTTTAAATCTTCAGTCCTAAATGGAACTTGCTGATTTTCTCTCAGATTAAATTTTTGGTGTACTGCAGTTGCAGGAATCCAAAAACACTATTTATATATATGAGCCTAGGAAGAGAGAGGAGGAGCAAGAGATCCAATGTATTTAATATACCTTCATCATTTTGCTAGATGTTAGGCCTAGTTCTAAGTGTCTTGAAGGTTTAGTACTGTCTTAGTTAATTTTCTGGTTGCTAAGACAAAATACATGATACCAAAGTTAAAGGAGGAAAGTTCTAGTGTAGCTTACAGCTTAAAGCGTTTCCACTTCATAGTTGGCTGTCTCCAATGCAGGTGGGATGACAGGGGGACATCACAGAGGAGAAACAGTTCATGGCAGGCAGAAGGCAGCAGCAGCAGCCTTCCTCTCTGATGCTTTTGTCTCTTTCAATAGCCCACCCTTTAGGTGGTGCAACCCATACCTGGAGGGGGGTGGTCTCATTATCCACACCCAGAAAGATGACAAACCAATCAGTGGAAGGATTTATTAACCACACAGTCTTAGTCCCAGCATCATACACTTCATCCCACCATCACACACCAAGAGCCAAACACTTCTGAAAACCCCACCCATGACCAAAGAAGGCTCTGGGGGACATCTACACACAAACCATAAAAAGCATCTTTTAGAAACTGAAACAATTATTGTTTATATTTAAATTATAAAAGTTGAAATATAGATAAATTGATTCTTTTATCAGAGGTTACAGTTATGCTACTGTTACATGATTTTGGCAGCACCACAACAAAATTGCTCTTACAGTTTCTGACTGCTTTTGTAGTTCTTTGCAGCTCACTTTGCTAAGATTCAAGCACCCAAACGCTCACTGGGAAACTGCCTCTGTGCTTCAGTTACCTAAATTTAAGAGGCCCAAAGCCTCTCATTATCTTTGTTTTCTGAAACTGTTCTCTACCAAGCATCACTTGTTTGAATAATGTTACTTTCATTCCAGTTACTCATTGCAGAAATCTATGAGTGCTTCTAAATTCTCCCCTTTGCATAGCCACACACAATCACAAGCCCTCTGCACTCCCTTGTTTGTCTTTGTTACATGTCTTTTTTCCCTCCTTGTTGTCATCATCGTTTTTTATTAGACTGAGACACTAGGTTAAAAGCAGGCCCTCTTACCTTCATATCATCTTTGACTTCTCTGATCCACTTCTGACACAGCTGCCAGAAAAATGTTCTTGAAAATCATACAATACTGCATGACCCAAATCCTTTTAATTATTTATCTTAGGTTCCCTGATAAAGCTCCAATCCCTTGGTTACTATACAGAGGGCCATATCAAGGTCCCTCATACTTGGAACTATTCAGATTTGGAACCAGATAATTCCCCCTTGAATGCATGGGGGGATGTCTTGGATATTGTAGGACACTTAGGAACACTTCTGATCCTCACTCATTAGATGCCAATACTTCACTGTGACCATTGTATACAAAAACTATTCTCTAAGATTTCTGAATATTTCCTGGGAACCAAACCTTTATAGATTTAAAACCACTATTGTACTTGATCTGGTTTTTGAATTTTTACTTCATATAATTTATGTTTTTCTCCATATGAGGCTTTCATTCTGCCCATCCCAGGTACTGTACTCCCACTTTCTTTTTTTTCTTTTTTTAAGTATAAAAACAAAAAGATATTAACAAACAGACACAAAGTAGCATAAGAATAGTACAATCGAATCTGAGTTACAGATAAGGAGACAGGGAATCAACAATGGTTGTTGCATTACATATTGATAACTTCTAAGTGTATATTCAGGAAAACAGATATAGACATGCAAAATTGATCAATTAATCATCAACTATTCCTTACAATAAAGTGACCTAAGTCAGTAGTACAACTTCTTTTTAAAGTGTGAAAGCAAAAAGAACTACATCATCAACAACAGAAAAAGAAAGAAAGAAAAAAAAAAACAACGAAAAGCATTAACAAAGAGGCACAAAGTAGCTCAATAACCATATAATCAGAATTGAATTATAGACAAAGCAACAGAAAACCAATAGTTGTTGCATTGCATGTTGATATCTTCAAAAGGTATGCTCCAGAGAACACATATAGACATACAAGATTGATCAAACAACCCGTCATCAACTATTCCATACCATTAAGTGACATAAGAAAATAGTAGAACCATGTTAGCCATCCTGCACATATGTATACACATACATATATTCATACAAACATTTTTGCCTCTTTCTTTTCTCCTTTCCCACGTCCCACCTGTTCTTCACTTTTGAACAGATTTCCTTCATGTCTCTTAGTTTATCTTCCCACCCTCAGGTTCTTACACCAGTGACACAATACATTGCCTGCACATGTACCTCTGATTTATTTCACTTATGAGTATGGTGTCCAATTGTGACCATTTGCCTACAAAGGGCCCAAATCTGTCCCCCTTTATAGCTGAATAATATTCCATTATATAAAAGTGCCAGAGTTTTTTAATCCAGTCTTCTGTGGGTTGCTTCCACAATTTAGCTATTACAAATTGCGCTGCTATAAACATGGGTGCACATATATCAGAGTAATATGATGTTTTCAGATCTTCTGGGAAAATACCCAGAAGGGGAATAGCTGGTTTGAATGGAACCTCTAGACCTAGTTTGCTGAGAAATCTCCTAACTGCTCTCCAGAGTGGTTGCACTAGTCTGCATTCCCACTAGCAGTGTAATAGAGTCCCTATTTCTCCACAGCCTCACCAGCATTTGTTATTGGATGATTTCTTCATACTGGCCAATCTGACTGGGGTGAGATGAAACCTCAGTGTTGTTTGTATTTGCATTTCTAGAATGACTAAAGATGTAGAACATTTTCTCATATATTTATTTGCCATTTGTATTTCTTTATCTGAGAAGTGTGTATTCATCTCAGATGCCCATTTCTGGATTGGGTCTTTGAATTTGGTCAGGTACGTGTTTTTTAATTCTTTGTATGTTCTAGATAGAAGAACTTTGTCTGAGGGACAGCCAGCTAGGATTTTTTTTTCCCAATTTATGGGTTTTCTTTTTACTGTGCTGGTGATTTCTTTAGACGTACAAAAACTTTTCAGTAGAATGAGGTCCCAGTTATTGATTTTTTGGAGTGTTTCCCTTGCAGTTTGATTTTTCTTCATGAACTCTCTGCCTACTCCTATGTCTTCAAGATTTTTACCTACTTTCTCTTCCAATAGATTTAGAGTTTCTGTTTTAATGTTGAGGTCTGTGATCCATTTTGACCTGAGTTTGGTGCATGGTGATAGACTTGGGTCTATTTTCAGTTTTCAGCAAGAGGCAAGCCAGTTTTTCCAGCACCATTTATTGAACAGGTCATCCTTTATCCAGTGAGTTTGGTTGGCCCCTTTGTCAAATACTAGGTGGCTGAGCGTGTTTTTGTTGTGGTGGCATCTTCCAGTCTCTTCCATTGATCCTCAAGTCTGTTTTCTAGCCAGTACCAGGTTGATTTTATTACAGTAGCTTTGTAGTATAATTTCAGGTCAGGGATTATGATTTCACCTGACTTGTCCTTGTTGCCCAGGATTGCTTTTGCTATTCAGGGTCTCTTCTGCTTCCAGATGAATTTAAGGCATATTTTCTCTAGATCTGTGAGGTATGCTAATGGTAGTTTAATGGGAATTGCATTGAATCTGTACAACAGTTTTGGTAGTATGGCCATTTTCACAATGTTGGTTCTTCCTAACCATGAGCAGGGTATGTTTTTCCATTTATTGAAATCCTCTTCGATATCTTTTTTCAACTTACTGTAGTTTTCACTGAATAAATCTTTCACATTCTTTGTTAGATTGATTCCTAAGTATTTCAATTTCTTGGATGCTATTGTAAAAGATATGGATTCTTCAATTTCTCTCTCAGTCTGTTTGTTGTTCATGTATAGCAATGCTATTGCTTTTTGGGTGTTGACTTTGTACCCAGCTACGCTGCTGAATTTGTCAATTAATTCCAGGAGTTTTCTTGTGGAATTTTTGGGGTCCTCCATGTATAGTATCATGTCATCTGCAAATAGTGATAGTTTAACTTCTTCCTTTCCTATCCTTATTCCTTTTAATTCTCTCTCTTGTCTAATTGCTCTGGCTAATTCTTCCAGAACTATGTTGAATAGGAGTGGTGACAATGGACATCCTTGTCTTGTTCCTGACTTTAAAGTGAATTTTCAGTTTATGTCCATTTAGTATGATGTAGGCTGTTGGTTTGTCATAGATGGCTTTGATCAGATTGAGGTAGAGGCCATCTATTCCTATTTTTTCTAAGGTTTTTAACATGAAAGCATGTTGGACTTTATTGAAAGCCTTTTCTGCATCTATTGAGATAATCGTGTGGTTTTTGTCTTTGGCTATATTGATATGATGTATTACATTAATTGATTTGCGAATATTGATCCATCCCTGCATTCCTGGAATAAATTCTACCTGGTCGTGGTGTATAATTTTCCTTATGATTCACTGTATTCTATTTGCTAGTATTTTGTTGAGTATCTTTGCATCTATGTTCATTAGAGAGATCGGCCTATAGTTCTCTTTCTTGGTTGGGTCCTTCTCTGGTTTTGGTATCAGTATGATACTTGACTCCCAAAATGTGTTAGGGAGAGTTGCTTCCTTTTTGATTTCATTGAAGAGTTTGAGGAGTGTTGGCATTAGATCTTCTCTGAATGTTTTGTAGAATTCTGCTGTGAATTCATCAGGGCCTGGGCTTTTCTTAGTTGGTAAGTTTTTTATGACACCTTCAATCTCGTTAATTGATATTGGGTTGTTCAGGGCTGCAGATATAGCTCAGTGGAATAAGCGCTTGCCTACCAAGCGCAGGGTCCTTAGTTCAATCCCCAGTACCAAAAAAAAAAAAAAAAAAAAAAAAAAAAAAAAAAAAAAAAAAAAAAAAAAAAAAAAAAAAAAAAAGATATTGGGATGTTCAGGATTTTTGAGTCTTCCTGATTCAATTTTGGTAATTTGTATCTTTCTAGGAATCTATCCATTTGTTCTGAATTTTCTATCCTCTAGGAGTAAAGATTTTCAAAGTAGGTATTAATGATGTCTTGGATTTCTGTGGGGTCTGTGGTGATTTCATCCTTTTCATTCCTTATTGCTTGAATATGAGATCTTTCCCTTCTTTTTTTGATAAGGTTGGCTAGGGGTTTATCAATTTTATTTATTCTTTTGAAGAGCCAACTCTTTGATTCACTTATCTTTGGAGAGTTTTCTTCATCTCAATTGCATTAATTTCTGCCCTTAGTTTTATAATCTCCTCCCTTCTTTGGGCTTTTGGTTTGGCTTGTTGCTCTTTTTCTAAGAGTTTGAGGTGTAGCATTAGGCTATTTATTTGCTGTCTTTCTCTTTCCTTTATATATGAGTTCTTGGTATAAATTTCCCTCTGAGGACTGCTTTCATTGCATCCCACACATTCCAGTACGTTGTACTTGCATTTTCATTTATTTGTAGGTAATTTTTAATCTCTTCTTTAACTTCTTATGTGACCCATTGGTTGTTCAGGAGGTTGTCTAATTTCCAAGTGTTTATGTGGTTTTTAGAGTTCCCTTTGTCATTAATTTCCAGTTTCATTGCACTGTGGTCAGATAATATGCATGGGATAACTTCAATTCTTTTGCATTTAGGTAGATATGCTCTATGGGCTACAATGTGGTCAATTTTAGAGAAAGATCCATATGCAGCTGAGAAAAATGTGTATTCTGATGTTGTGGGGTGAAACACTCTGTATACATCTACTAAGTCCATTTGTTCACACGTTTGGTTCAGGTCTGTTATTTCTTTGCTGAGTTTCTGTCCGGTTGACCTGTCTCTTTGCATGAGAGGGGTGTTTAGGTCCCCCATTAAAATAGTGTTATTAGTTAGTTGATTTTTGACGTCTGTTAAAACTTGAGTTGTAAAGGTTGGTGCTCCATTGTTTGGTGCATAAATGTTTAGGATTTTTATCTCTTCCTCTTGCAGCTTTCCCCTAACTAGTATGTAATGGCCTTGTTTATCTCTTTTGATTGTTTTTGGTTTGAAGTTTACATTGTTTGCAAACATAATAGCTACCCCTGCTTTTTTCTGGGGACCTGTTGCATGGAGAATTGGTTTTCATCCTTTAACTTTCAGCCTGCGGATTTCCTTTTGAGTAAAATGTGTTTCCTGTATACAGCATATCATTGGATTGTGTTCCTTAATCCACTCTGCCAATCTTTTCCTTTTGACTGGTGAATTGAGGCCATTTACATTAATGGTTATATGTTGGCTTATTCTAGTAGTGTTATTTACTTGTTGTTTTCCTACTTTTGCTATCTGTTTACTTACTTGTTCTGTTTGAGGGTTTCTTTGTATTGTTGTTCTTGAGATTGTGGTCATATTTTTCTCTGTCTAGAATATCTTTTAGTACTTCTTGCAATGCTGGTTTGGCACTCATGAAGTTCTTCAGTTGTTCTTTGTCATGGAAATGTTTTATTTCTCCATTGAATTTGAGGGATAATTTTGCAGGATACATCAGTCTGAGTTGGAAGTTGTTTTGTCTCATAATCTGTAATACCTCACTCCAAGCTCTTCTTAATTTCATGGTTTCCGTTGAGAAGTCTGCTGTAATTCTGATGGGCTTTCCTTTATAGGTGATCTGTTTCTTTTCTCTAGCAGCTTTTAATATTGTGTTCTTTTCCTGGATATCTGGGATCTTGACTATTATATGTCTGTGTGTGGTTTTCTTTGGGTTATAGCTCATTGGGGTTCTATATGCTTTGATTAACTGTACTTCAGTATCTTTTACCTTGTTTGGGAATTTTTCTTCTATTATTTCAGCAAATATTCTTTTTATATCATTTGTTTTGTCTCCTGCTGTTTCACTGACTCCTATTACTTGAATATTATTTTGTTTTGTCTCATCTTGCAGCTGTTGGATTGATTTTTCTTGGGTCTTTGGTGATTTTATGAGATCCTTCCTTTCACGCTCATAAGCTGCCATGCTCTCTTCAAGGTCTGAAATTCTATCTTCGGTTTCATTTAAGCGATTTTGTAAGCTCTCAATGGAAGTTTTCAATTCCTGGAAATCTCTTTGGACCTGTTTCATTTGTGGTAATTCATTCCTAAATTGCTCTTGTAAGGTTTCCATTTGTTTCCTACTTTCTTCTATTCTTTTACCTATTTCTTGTCTATGTGTACGGAACATTTCTTCCATTATAGTTTTCAGTTCATTTATTGTCTGAGAGATTATTGCATGTATGTGGCTTATTTCTGGTTTAAGCTCTTCTATGGCCTGATGAAGTTGTTTCTTTATTTCGGATGCAATTTTTTCAGAACTTGCAGGTTTGTGGCTTCCTAATTCCTCTGTGTCCTCGCGTCCAGGACTTGCTCTAGGTGGGGTTGAGTTCTGAGACTGCGTTTTGTTCTTCTGTCTTCCCATTTTTGGGTATCAGATTCAAAATATTGAGCTATAAATTACCCAGGCAGTTCACCAGGCAAAGGTCTGTTCCAAAGGCTGCTCCAGTGACTCCTTCTCTTTGGGAGAATGTCCCTTAAACTTTCTGCTGAGTTCTGCTCAATAGGCTGCTCATATGCTGCTTTGTGGACCAAGCTACTCCTTAACCAGAGACCTGGCTGGGGCGCATAAACAGCTCACTGCCCCCGGGACCATGCAGGCAGGGGGCCGCTCAGGTGTTCCTCCCTGGGTGGAGCTCCTCCCCCACTCAAAAATCCGGTCAGGGCACCCACCCAGCTCTCCCGTCCTGGGGTCCGTGCAGTCAGTATGGCCGCTCGGATGTCCCTTGCTGGGCGGAGCTTCTCCCCGACTGAGAATTCTGGCTGGGGTGCTCACACAACTCACCCGATCCTGGGATCATGCAGGCAGGAGTGCTGCTCAGGTGTATCTCCCTGGGTCGAGCTTCTGCCTGAGTCAGAGATCCGGCTGTGGTGCGCAATCAGCTCACCCGTTCCTGAATCTGTGCAGGCAGGAGAGCTCCAAAGTGCCAATATCTCGTGCCCCACCTGCGATCCGCCACTCCCCGGCGCTTCTCCACCTCCTTGGCGCTCTCGCAGGAGCCGCCAACTGCAGCCGCCACACTGCCTGCGCTCAGGCCGGGGAGGGTGCCAGCTGCAGGGACGGGGACCTAAGCAGGACCCTGGTCCACAACCCGGATTAGCGCAGTCTGCCCAAGGAGCATGGGCTCCGAGTCCACCCTGCTCCACAGGCGCCAAAAAGCCAATTTCTGGCTACCGCCGCCGGCGAGGCACGCAGGGTCAGGAGATGGGAGGGACCATCCCATCGCAGTGCCCTCGGGTTGCGTGGACTTGGCCAAGCTGCTGCCTGCGCACTGCGCCAAGTGCCTCAGGCACCCAGCTCTCTAGGCCCTCCCATTCCTCGCAGCGGCAAATTGAGCTGCCCCACCAAGGCTCAGGTAGCGCAGAGCAACACGTTCAGTTGGAATTTCGCAGCCGTGGACCTGGCACCCACACGCGCCGAGCCTGTCTCGAGCTAGAGATCTCTCTTTGGGAGGATTCCTCTTTGCTGCTCATCTGGTCGCCATCTTCCTGGAAGTCCACTGTACTCCCACTTTCTTAAGAACATTCTGATATCCCCTGACCCCTTGCGTTTCCATGTCTCTGTTCATAATAGTCTTCAAAATGATAATGTTCTTTCCTTCATCTGGGTTAACTCCTATTTATCAATTTAAAACTCCAACTAAGGTAATGCTTTCTCTTGGAAGTCATTTTTGCTATTGATCAAAACAAATTCTGAAAATATTTTTGTCAAACATTTAGCACTGTGTTCTGTTAAAGAAAATATGTGCTCCTGTATCATGCTATATGGTTTTTTTTTTTTTACTTTAAGCATCACATCTTCTTTGCATTTGCCCTTCCGGTGTCTCACTACAGGTGGAAACTCAGACATCTGTGTAACTAAATAAATGTAGGAGACACAGGGCCTGCCTGGGAAGTACAAGGTCTTGAGTTTGATTCCTATTACAAAAAATTTAAAATGTTAAAGAGAAGCACTTAAAGTGTCATGCTTCATATCTTAGGCATGATCAACATAGTTTTATTGTCAAATTGTTTTTCTTTTAATTTATTAAACTTCTAATAGGATCATTTATGACAAGTCAATAAGAAAATAGTGTGGGATTCTGAAGTTCTTTCATATTTTGAAATTTATTTTTCAGAAACACTATCAGTGAAATGAGACTAGTCTTTTCATTCTTATCAGTTCATGCCATGCTTTTTTCCAAGTTTAGTCTTTCACACTTCTACTATGTAGATCTCTGACCTTTCTACCTGCATAAATTTTTCTAACCATTGAAAACAAACCCAGTGCCATTTCATCTTTAAATATACAAATGCTCTAGTTCATATTTCTCCCACAAGAAAATTACATCTCTTCTCTTTCTATTATTCTCAAATCTAAACAAATTATTTTATTTCACTCATTTTCCTAGATTACAGGAAAAATTACATTGAGTAGAAAGATATCTATCAAAAATTATAGACCAGGAAAATTATCAACCGGAGAAGAAAAAAATTAAAACAGCAAAGAAAATTACTTAATCAAGTAAAGTCTACTATTTGCAATTACCTCTTTTTTCCCAAGAGAAAAATGATACACATTGCCTTATTTGGGAAAAATGAAAAATATGATATGTTGTTAAAGATTTTCAACAAGTTGTTAAAATATAGACTTTACCATTTAAATCACATTTATGAATATAAAATAGTTTACTCTTCTGCAACTCTTTATTTTCTAAGAATACAAGAAAACTAGATGCCTATGAATGATGATACACTTTAAGAATGGTTTCTATATAAAACCAACGTTTATTCATTTTTCTTGTGGAAAATTTGAGAATTAGTCTCATGAGAGTGTAGTACGAACCTAAGCAGCAACAAAAGCATTACCATGGTAATCTCATCTATTAGAAGAAGTGAGGTTTAATATTCCATCTGTGAATTTAATGGGAAAATTGACAATGGTGCTCTGTAAACCCATATTCTATGGTGGTTCTAATTTCAAGAAGAATGCTTAAGTCAGCTTGTTTATCTGTATGTTGGATGGAAGTCTCTACTTTTACAATAGATTGCTCATCCAATGAGGGAAAATTGAAATCTTCCTGGATAAAAAATTTTGCTTTGTAACTATATATATATATATATATATATATATGTTTTATATAAATACATATCTTAAATGATCATGAGCTTAGTGTGCTGCCTTGTATTTATTATAAATTTTGAAATATCAGTGAGCATTTACCAATTTTTTTCTACATAAAAAAGCCAATACCTGTGCTCTTGGTTACTAATGTTATTTTCTTTAGCTTTAGATTTTTAAATGCAATAAAGGAAAATATCCTCAAAGGAGAATTTGTACTTTTACTTTATCAGTAATTTAGTATCATTTAATAGGAAGGCTGTAGAATAACATTACATGCCTATGCTGTTTGAAGAGTAAATGAAAACACAAATAAAAATGTAACTGAAACCCATTTTCTCCTCCAGCTCTCTTAATATGAGGTAAATGTATTCCCATTTTGAGATTGCTTGGCAAAAGTGATTTTTAACACTGAGATATCCAGAGAAAGGGACAAATCAGACAAATTATTATTTGAAAATATATTATGGGGGCAAAAAGAATTTATTGTATCTGTAAATATCCATGAAAAAAGCTGTTGGTGTAATTACACTGTGTAACTACACTGAATATTTTTTAAAAGAAAAAGAGCCTCTTCTTTTCTTCGTAATTCATCATCTACAGAAACATGCAGCATTTTCTATAATTCTTTTATGGTTAGATTACTTTGTTTTTCTTTTTTATGTGATTGGGGAAAGGCATCTATTTAGGTCTATTTTTGCACATTGTCTTTTCTTTGTGCAATGATGGAATCTATTTCCCCCCTGCTAAACTGGACTGGAGCTTTGTAAAAAGCTTGGGAAGAAGTTATGTAATGCTCCACTGGAGCAGAAAATTAGTGATGAGTATAACTCCAACAGGTGTGAAGGTCCTGCCAAGTTCAGGGTAGCGTCTTGAATTCTAGACGTTTATTGGAACTGACAAATACCTTGAGTCTCCATAAGTGGTTTATGAATCGTTTATTAACAGAATTATAGCCACGTTTTCAAGATGTCTCACAATATATACAATAGAAATCTTAAGAGAACCCTTATGCCTTAGGTGAGAATACAGGAATTTAGGGATGGAAAAAAATTACTTTCATCAAGTGACTTTTTGTTCAAATTTAAGAGGCTTATATGATGTTTTACCTTTTCCTTCAAATAGCTTGCTGAATATATTTGAAAATAGAGTGCTGGATTATTAGAAACATAAATGATGTACTTATGCCTGGTTTTTGGCAACTGTGAAATACTTAACAGTACAGATTTTTATTGAAGTTCTTGTTACTTTTATTAACTATTTTTGTTGGAGAAAGAACGAAGGCTTTACCAAACTGCATAAATAGATTGTTAAATTTAAAAATGAAACCAGTAGGAAAACACTGTAACATATTCTGTGCCAATAGTTTATATTTTGATCTAGCCTACTTTGCTTATCTCATGAAAAATTACTGAAGCTAGTGGTAGAATTAGTAGTAGTTAGTAGTAGTGATTTTTGGTATATCACTTGCTGCTATCCATCATTAAAGCGTTACTTAATCTTTATAACTAGCTGAAGAAGATATTACTATCTTGATTTCACAATCAATACACAGAAATACAAAAATTTTTCAAAGCTTGATCAGCAAATAAGTTGAAGAGCTGGAATTGTAACTTTGAACATTCAGATCTCAAAGCTGACATTTCCCGAACATGTTATTTTGCAAAATCAGTAACTTGAAATTGGGTGTCACAGCTTTTGCATTTCTGGAATTAAATGCTTTCAATTCTATAATTTTATCATAAGGAAAATACATAACAGGGGAAATATATCACATTATGGTATGAAGGGAAGATTGTAAATGTAGTCATGTCTCAGATGAAATGGATTTTGATTTCTATTCTTTACCCTATACTCCTTTACAAGATGAAATTTAAGTTGTCAGGAAATATTCTATCTCTCAACAGCTTCATACCACAGAGGAATGTTCATAATCGTGGAAGGGATAACCTATAGTGATTCAAGAATCTTGCTACATGGCTTTACCTTTGCTGGTTTCAAAAGAACAGGGTAATAATCTGTGTGCCTTCACTTTTCTGTTTTGCAATTTGCATATCTACCCAGTGTCTGGAGAAATGTAGAACTTATGCTATGGAATCTCTTTGTCTTTTATCTTGTACAACCAAGTACCCCTAACAGGTTAGATAGGCTTGTATTTTTTGCTACTCCTAAACATTTTGTTTTTCTGTTTATAGGGAAACTACCTATGGCTTCGTATTTGTTGTAATGTGCTATACTGGTAAAATCTTTTCTTGTGTTCATTCCTGAAGTCTATTGTCTTGCTTGAATGAATGTATCTATATTCTCTTATGATAGGTTAATAAAACTCAACACTTAATTTAAGAAGTGAGAAGCTGCTAGAGACAAGATTTATTGATGAAACAATGGATTAGTTTAGTATTTTGATACAATTATATTAATTTAAAAAATTTCCAAGCACTGATATTCCATGAAACTGTTGAGAAGTGGATCCCTAAAGAAGTTTGTGTTGCCTTTATGAACAATTGTTTGAAATTTTTTAACTGGATTCACATGGAAATCATAAGTTGGCAAAGTGCAGATTCATGGAGTGTCTGTGCCTTTCCACCTTTGCTGTGACTGTTCTGAGTTCCTTGTGCCAGCAGCCCCTAGGCCTTTGATGTTACAGCTCTTGGAAGCTCTTAGCCAACCCCGTCAGTTATTCAGCAAGAGAAGTTCTTGATAGACATCTGAAACTCTTCTAGCCGCTTCTACTGTCTCTGTAAGTCTCTGGTGATCTCTGACAGATACATCCAGTCTTCCCATTAACAACATTATGTCAAAATTGTGCATCACTGCTGGCTGCTGCTGGTCAACACTGCTGGTCATTGCCATCTGTCACCACCAGTTGCCACAAACCAAAGTTTCTGGTCTCTGCTAGTTTCTGGTTTCTGCTGATTGCTTATGATCTATGCCACCAGTCTCAGAAACTCTTCAAGGTAGCAGCCCCTGATATCCAGAACTCTTTAATGCAACTCGTCTACCCACACTGCCCAGGATAAATTTCTCAACTGAATTTATAGGACCTTTTCAGATCACAATATCCAAAACATGAGTCATGAGCAGCTATACAGAAATGTTGTCATGGGCTTCATTTAGACTGGTGCTGTGGCACAGAAGGGTTTGTACACCAGAAGGAGGCCTTGCAACTAAGCCAAGGAGGGCAAGAGTGTTGTTTGAATAGAGTAGCAGAGAACGCGTTTGTGCGGGGTTGGTCCACGTTTCAGTCCTTGATGCGGCGCACTCATCAGGAACGAGTCACAGGGCAGAATCAGTTGTGACTGGTCAAATGTCAAGCCCACTGTGGCAGAATCACCTGAGTGTCATAGGGTGGAGCCATTAGCAATTGGTCCAAATTGCAGGATGCTTACTGATAAAAAGCCAAGCATTTTGCTGTCAAGGCTGATGTTTCCTGGAGTGACTTCTGGTGGATTAAAGATGGGTAGCCAGGCTGTTAAGGAGAAAAGAGAAGGTGTGGGCGGGGCCACTTGTGGTCTACACCACATCCTGTGAATTCCCAAAGATGGATCATTTCAAGAAGATGTGAGGCCATTTCACTGACAATGCTTAAGAAATTCTGAAGATCACATTCCAGGGATAGTTATGTGGCTTTGAAAGAGCTAACTTCTATTTAATTTCCTTTCTTATAAAATTTACTGAAACGGCTGCCTTGCCTACATTATGGGTGGATAGTAAAGTTTATTTTGTAAAGTATAATCTTAATATATGTTAGAATTCACTTTCTTATTCTCTAATTCATAAAAAACCAATGGAAAAATAATATTTATTTACATCTTACAGCACTGTAGAAGAATTCAAGGACCTTTTTACTTAAGTAATCCAGGAATCTTCCTTTCATCACTTCTTATGATAATTCAAAACCAAAAGTGTAATCTCAGATGCGAGTACTAAAATGATTGGATAGTATATTTTACTAGTTAACCTTTAAATCTGAAAAGGATGCTTCATTATAGGTATTTTAATAAAATAATGCTTCTTTAGCAATCTGTTAATTGGTGCTATTTTACAGAAATGTGAAAGTCTTTTCCATAAACTTATATATCATACTTAATAATTGATATAGCGGTGAAAGTGGTTTATTGGGAAAAGAACAAGATGAATATACATATATGTAGGAGGGCTAACATGGTTCTACTATTGTATTATATCACTTAATGCTAAGGAATAATTGATGATGGGTTATTTGATCAATCTTGTATGTCTGTATGTGTTATCCTGAACACACACTTCGAAGATAACAATATGCAAAGCAGCAACTATTGGTTTTTTTTTTTTTTTGTCTTTGGTTTTTTGTTTTTTGTGTTTTTCTGTTGTTGAGAGGATTAATTGTCTGACCAATTTTGCATGTCTGTATCTGGGTTCATATATATACACTTCGAAGATATCAATAGGTAAAGCAACAACACTGTTGAGTCCATGTCACCTTGTCTGTAGATCAGTTTTGATTGTACTAATTTTTATGCTAATTTATGTCTGTTTGCTGATATGTTTTTGTGCTTCTATTTAAAAAAACAACAACAACAAAAAAGATTGTACGTGTTATACACTGGTGAATTAGTTTGCATCATCGAAGAAGTTGATACTCTAGCAAGATTAAATGCAGAGATTTAATGGGTAAGGAAGTCAGGACAGCCTCCCGACTGATAAGGTCAGATGCCTGTGGTGGAAGACAGGGACAGAAGCTGGAACAGGAAGACTGTCAGATGGCAGGATGATTCCAAGAAAATGTAGATTAAGCAAATGGGAGACCCTTACACCAAAGTCACCCCCGTGAGGAGCCCCTGCCTCTTAGCAATGAAATGGCAATCCTCTCTACCTGCTAATTTCAGGTGATGAATCACCCTGTTTTTTTCATCAACTGTCTGGACTTGCCATAGTTTCAGCATAGATACAGTGGTAGATCCAAAGGGGTGATACCTCTGATGGCCAGCCAGGATGACCCCCAAATCAAAATATCTAAGCAGTACAGATCAATGATGATAACAGTTATACTTTGGTGTGTATTACTTTAATTCTGGCTTCCCTTGAATCACATTTGGCCAGTTAGAACATTGTATTCCCCATAGCCATAACTATTTGCTAAATAATTGGCACAGGAGGAGCTTACAGCCAATGAGAAACAAGTAACTGCTTTTGTTATTATTTGAAAAGGTCTTATATTCTCATCTGAGACATTCTAACCTTAGAGTGCATGGCAGTCTCCCATAGAATGCAAAAAACCAAGAGCTACAAAACAGAGATAAGCTGAGCTCATATGATATCAGTTCAGAGCCCACACAAGATCTAATAAATCATCACTGGACATTTTTCAAGATCTCAGCTAATTTTTATCTCATTTTAATTTGTGAAGCACTACTCTAAATTTTATCATGTGGTTGGGACATAGTATTTCATAAGAAGTTTTAAAAGTGAATTGTTTTTATTTTAGGTTTTCTACCCTATACTATCATTTGAATACCAGCTCCTTTTTTCTCATAAGGCAGCAAAAAAATTTGACTCATGTATTGTATGTTGCAACATAAAATTGAAAGAACACCACAGCAGGTTGTAATTTGATGCTCATGACAGGTGGTACATCAAGTAGACTACTTTTGACAACTGTCTTATCTACCTGAATATGCATGCTAAAATTTGGCTAATTGCCTAAGTCAACTTTGGTTACAGTTGATTGATAAAAATATGCTTCTGTATTCAAGGTCAAATGAATTTGTCAGAATTTTCTTCTGCTTACCTAGCATCCTCCATCAGGAGTCCCAGTCTGACATTATGGCTGTGAATTCATTTTCTTCCCTAAATGGATAAGCCTCACCTCAGTATTAGTGATGTGCAATATTAAGTAAAGGAAGTTTAAAAATATGTCTTGAAATTTCAGCTTATTTAGATTTATCTCACACACCTTGATAAAATTTGCAATTATAGATGTCACTTAGAAATCTTCCGAGGAGATTTTGTACCAAAATAGAAAATAAAAGTACCTTTAAGTGCTTGCATTTTGTCTCTATTTTGACAATTTTGATGTGCAAAGAGTAAAGATATTTTAGGAGAAGTTCTTGAAAAACAGTGAAAAAACAAGCATTTAGCATTATGAATAAGCAGATATGCTGACTGTGTTAAAACTATGTGTTTGCTTATTCGAGCACACAGTATGGCCTTTAACTGCTAGATTTACAAGTGCTTGGTTGAAACATGTATTTATATTATTTGATCCAGGGAAAGCATAAACAATTTTTGATCTCTGATAAGAAGAAACTTTGTTATGTAAGAAAAACAAAAAACTAAGAACTTTAATTTTGCTGAACTCTCTTGCCTTATGCAAGAATCTATAGTGGTATCAAAAGAACCTGTTTTGCCCTTGGGTTTCCAGGGTGCACAGTTTATTACGGTGATTCAATTTTTACATGGTAAGTTGTGGGAACTTTTTTCAGTTACAGTTTATAAAATCTGAAAGAACAGGCTCATGTGAAATAAGTCCCTGAATCTTAACAGCTTAGGCTGGATGAGAGTAACTGTTTATTTAAAATATTTAGGCAAGTCCAGCATTTAGCCCACAAAGGGGCTCTTGGCTACTTTAACTTTTAAAGTAATATTCAGATTTCTATCTCCACATTTCCCAAGCAGTTATTCCCTCTCCTTTTCTAAACCTTTATAATAACTTCTATTTCCCAAGAGCTGGGTGAGAAAGACAATATCTGTATCTTCTGAAGGAAGCCCTTGAGACGGAAGTTAAGACTTCTGGTATATATCTAAAGTAGAAAAAAATGTTTCAGAGAATTATTTTTTTTCCTCTGGTATCTCCACACTTTCAAGTCTTTATAAAATTTCTATTCTTAAAGAATTATTTTAAATTTGATTTCTTTTAAGAAACTGCCCCAGATTCGTTTAGCTAAATGCAATCCTTCTTTACTCTAATAAGCTTGCCTCTATCCATTATGTTGAACGCCTATAATTTCTTTCCTGATTACTTTGTGTATATTTGTATTCACAACATTTTAACTTGACAAAAACACAAACAACTTAATTATATATTTTCCGCTACTATATTCCTAGTACATGGTCTGACACTAAGCTAATATGACAATCAAGTGAATGCTTCAGTAGTGGAATAGATAAACCACTTGTTAACCGTAAATTCGATTTAGAAAATACTATATGTTCATTAACAGTGAAGTGTGATTGTCTGAGGTACCCGTAAGACATGAATGGGGTCAGACTGACAGAAAGCTTTTTCATGACACTAAGAATGGCACGCTGGTCTCTGAGCTAATGTTTAGAATCCATGGCCAGATTGACAAAGTAAAAATGCACTTCGTTGCTACTGTCACCTATTAAATTTTATGCAAAGATACATTTCTTACTTATTATTCTAAATTTTTATAACACATTCGCTATGAAATTATTAATATCTTGAATTTTACAAGGGAGTATTCAAGTTAGCTCACCCCAACCCAAAGCTAGAATAATAAATAACCCATAATGATTCACACTCTGTTGTATGTGACCCCTAAATATATTATTTTCCATTGTACCATTCTGCTTAGAAATCTATAATGAATTGTTTCAAGGGAGACATTCATAAACTACATTGTCTTCCGCCTCCCACCCCTTTTATATGTGAGGTTCTCACCTTGCTCTAGTTAGGTCCTTTAAAGTAGTGACTGAGGTTAAATGAATGAGAGCACAAAGATGGCCCCCTAATCCAACCCAACTGGGGCTGGGGATATAGCTCAGTGGAATAAGCGCTTGCCTAGCAAGTGCAGGGTGAAAAAAAAAAAAAAATCCAACCCAACTGCAATGCCTGGAAAAAGTGAAAGGGTTGCTTTGATGGTATTTGCACATAGGACATAACAAAAGGTAGCCATGTGCAGACATGGAAATCAAACCCCTCAGAAGAACTCAACCCAATTTACACATTGAGCTTGGAATTCCAAGCCCTGGAACAATAAGAAAGTAAATTTTAACTAAATTGTGTGGTTCGTGATATGTTGTTATAGCAGTCCTAGTAGTTTAATGGAGAAAAGATTTAAACCTCAAATAGAGGGGAAATACTTAGGTCTAAAATTTAGGAAGTGATGAAGACATGCAGCATCTGCGTGCTCTGAGTGGTGTCTGCATTCAACCACTGAATCTTGGGAAATCAGTTTTCATCCCTTCATTTTTATTGTGTCCTTACCCGTGAGATTACTTTTCTGTAGGCAGCATATTGTCAGGTCTTTTTTAAAAATCCATTCAGCAAGTTTACATATTTTAACTGGATATTTAAGAAAATTTAACTTCAGAGTCAGTGGTGTCATCTTGTTGCTTTTCTTCTGCTCATTTTGAATATTCTTTGTTTCTTTGCCTTTTTCACCTTTATGGTTTGATGGGTTTACTACACTGGTAATGTTTAATTCTTTGCTGTTTTTCATTTGTGTGTCTACTCTCATGGAGTTTATAGGTTGTCAAGATATTGTAGTTTACCACAATATCATGTAAAGAAGCAGCAGTAGTTTCCTCTCTTCCCCTTTTGGACATAGTACTCTTAAGCAGATTTTGCATAACTTGTCTGATAGTTATGAATTGCTTTAGTTTTTGTCTTGGAAAGCTTTTACTTTTTGTTTGACTTTGAAAGACTTGCTGAATAGAAATGTTAGTGAGCAGTGTCTTCTATTTTCTTTCTTTTAGGATTTGACATACATCATTCTATGCCCTTTGGCCCATAAGATTTCTGCTGAGAAATTAGTTGTTAGTGTAATGGGATTGTCCTTATGTGTGACTTGTTATTTTTCACTTTCAGATTTTAAATTTCTTTTTTCATTGCGTGTGATTGAAAGTTGGACTATAATATTATATATCATGTTCAGGATCTTTTATTGGCATATCTCTTTAGGATTTGGCTGTTTTCCCACAGGACTGGGGAATCTTTCTGGTAGTAGTTCATTGAATAAGTTTTAACATACATAACTTTATTTTTCCATGTTCAGATATGCTAAAGAGGTGGATGTTTTATGTTTTCATGTAACTATAAAGTATTATGCTCATTCTTCCTTTTCATTTTTAACATTTTCTGTGTGTTGTGATATTTTGGAAGACCTGTCTTCAAGCTCCAGTTTTTTTTCTTCTGTTTGATTTTTCTGTGGCTGATGCTTTCAACTGAACTTTTAGCAACTTAATGAGTTCCTTTCCAAGTTTACTGGTTGGTTCTTCAGTGTTTCTGTTGCTTTGTTGAATTTCTTATGTATATCATATATTCCTTCCAAATCATCAGATATTTCATGTACTTTGATATCTTTGGAATCTCAGTAGGGATTTAGGAACTTTAGGAGGTACTGTATTACATTTTAATATACATTTCTTGTGCTCTTATGTTGAGATTTGCCAATCTGATGGAGTAGGTAGCTCTACCACTATTATGAAGAGACATTTCAGTATTTTTTTTTCTGAAGACATTTATGCTGAAGTATTGGATAGGCATACAATGCTGAGTTTATTTTCAACTGATTACCGTAGTGTAATCTCTCTTAGCTTCTTTGGCTAAGTGATTAGTGCATCTGGATATAGTGCCTATTATAGCTCAGTAGCAGAGAATTATTATCTCTTTGGGTGATGCAAAAATAGGGTCATTCTAGCACTTTAGGCAGGTGTCGTATAGATGACAGTGTATGGTGTACACCTGCATGGTACTTCTGCCAAGGGATTGGTGGCCCCTATTGGGGGAAGAGGAATTCCCATGTAATTGTTGATGGTGGCTCAGTTACTTGAAAGGGTCTCTGGTACTGGATGCTCCATTTAATACATAGAGCTTGTAGCCCTGTCCTCTCAATAGCCACTGATGTAAGTGTCTAAGAAATAAGTCTAGGTGCTTCACAGTAAGAGGTAGGGGCAGTAACACAGTACCCTTTCTGTGTTACTCATATTTACTTTTGTCAGCGGTGTATGATCGGACAAGGTACGGGGTGACTGATGCTAGGGACCTCTGTATGAACGATGACAGCAGAAGTTGTGTTATGCCTTTCTACTGATGCCTTGCTCCTGAGTGGCCAGAGCAGGACCTCAGACCTCCTCTGGTTGTGTGCACCAGCAGTTGGAGTGGTGACTAGGTATTTTTGCTCCCTGATTGTTTCAGGTGTAATGGCCAGCAGGGGTTCGGCAGGAGTAAATCATGGCTGTATCATGGTCACATTCAACTTGGCCAAGGTGCTTATAGGAGCTAGAATAAGGCACTTTTGAACATATGTGGTGTTCCAGAGTTAAAAATGAGCTGAAGTTTCTTACAAGTAGAGCTCTTCAAGTTCTGAAAGTAAATTTCTCCTGAAGATGACTCCCGGAAATACACCAGGAAATGAAATTAATTCCTTTCTCAAAACAAACAACTCCGCACATTTCAGACCCCTTGCCTATTTTCACTATAAACCAGCAAGGGCCATGCCGCTTTTCAAAACTTAGAATAGCCAATAACTTGCTGATAACTTACTGGGACTCTTTTTCATCTGCCTCTATAAAAGAGTGACTCCCCTTCCCCTGCGGGGGACAGACACTGGGATATATAATCCTTTTGTCTATACTCTTCTCCAAGGTTTCTGGGCTTCACAAGAGTTTCGGTTTTCTATTGTGGAGTTTGTTCTCCTAAGGTCATTCATGTCAATATGACACTAAATGCCTGTTGCTTTTGTTTTTCTTTGTGGAGGAGCGGATGGGTGCTGGGTGGGTCTTCAGTAAGCAATGCTTTTACTTACCTCTCATTCCTAAAAAGTACTAGTTCCTTTAAAAATGACGCTATGGAAAAGAAATGAGTATTGAGAACTCTGATCTGAAAAGTTTATTGCTTTCTTGTTTCAGCCTGACAGAAAACTGTATGTAGAAGGTGAAAAAATTTCTCATGTTAAGATCACTGTTAAATGACAAGCAATCAAGTCTTCAAACTTCATTGTTAATTTGAAAAGACAAACTTAAAACTAGTACCGTGAGGGATATGACATCTCTAGTCAAAAGTACTTGACTTTAAAAAGAAAAGAATATTATAAGACTATACAAGCTGGGAAATATTTCCTGTCAGAATCAGTGCCTCCTAGTTAAGTTCACATAGAAAAGATATTCATTAAATTACTGGGGGATGATTTTCCTGTCATGAATCTGACCTCTGGTCCAACTTTTTTGAAAAGGAACAATAGTAATATACTAAAATTTAGAGTTCATTACCTTAAACTCTATGGACAATTTAGCAATATCTTATCTCAAAATAGTTAAAATAAAAATTTTTTAAATAATTTTTTTTCTTTTATTTTGGGGATGCAAGTCAGTGTCAAGTCATTGTGTTTCAATAACCAAAGCAACAAAAAGAAAGAGTTCAAATTAGGCCATTGGTTCCCATCTGTAACCCTTGCACCTTGAGACGCTCAGGCAGTAGGACAGGATTGTGAGTTTTAGCTCACCTTTAGAAAATGAGTGATTTAGCAAGACTCTAAAATAAAAAAAAATAAAAGAACACACTGGGTATGTTAGTCCCAAACAGTGCAAAAAAATGCAAAGCTACAAAACCAATGGGTATTAAAAAGAGATGCAAAAGGAAAGCAGAGACAAACTGGAGAAACTTACACAGCCAAATTTGAAGATTTCCAGTACCAAGATATGTCAACCACAGGCTAAGCTTTCCGGAGCAATGCAGTAGGAGACTAACACATTAGTGAGAGAAACACCTAACACCTTACTGAGAGAAATAAGGTTAAGTAAAGGACACTCACAGAGAATCGCATAGTTAATTGTAACTCACTAACAAGAGCAAGTCCACAAGAAGTGCAAATGGGTTCAGCAACACTTCCTGATGAAGTCCCATGGGAGGAGAGTGGCACCGCCAGGCAAAAGCCATGACAGGCGCGACCTGACAACAGCATCAGTCAGTAGGCTTGCTGGCAGCAAGTTAGATGAATCAATTTGCTCCTGATGTACTGCAGGCTGCACTACAGAGCAGTATCATCATTAAATTTCTGTACCCTCTTGTATGGCCAATGTTCCATGGAATGGGTGACCTAGCATACAGGCAGGCAGGAAGTTCCTGTAATAACAGTACTAACATTTGCCTAATCTCAGTGTCCTTAACATGACTCTTCGTAGGAAATCCCAGCCCCTGTCTGCACAGAATTTCCCCTGGACTTAGCAAGAGTCTTGGGAACAACAAAGTGGTGTTTCAGGAACATGGTGACAATTGTACTAGTTTGTTTCAAGGATGATACACAGGTGATCCCAGTTGTTCTGGGAAAAATCTCTGAAAGGTCATATGTAGGATAAATATGAGGCCAGTGAAAAAGTGTTCTATTGATTAGACCTAACACACAGCTATTGGCCATAATAAGTTGATCAATAAAAATTCCTGTACAATATTCAGCATTTATGCCCCAACAATCCTGTGTAATGTGCATTATGATGTTTATTTTCCATTAATATTATAAAGTTTTTAAAGATACATAGTTAATCAAGTAAATGTCAAATTGAAGACTAAATCTAGGTTTCTTTACTTTTAAATTTAGAGCTCTTTGTGGGAGAACCATAACTGTATGTACATTTTGTTTGAATAGCATGCAGACATAGCACGCAAATATTTTCTCTTCTTTTTTATTTTAGAATATGTAAACTTTAAGTTTTAGTCTCATAAGAAGTCATAATTTCCTAAATATTTTATGTAAAATGCTTTTTAAAATCCCTGCTAAATCAAGAATTAATTACTGCAGAGGAAAAGGAAAACAAAGCAATTATGAAAAACATTCCGATTTTCCTTTAACTATACATGTACTGGGGTATTTTTAAATTTCATATCTTAGGCTAAATATAGTAACATGGAAGAAGTGATGACTATGAAATTAGATAGTTGCATTTATGAATAATAAAGGTTTACTCTTCTAGGGGGTTTTGAAAACAGTACCTTATCATATTGAAAAAGTCTTAGGAAAACTCATCTGAAGACAGAGAGGTACACCAGGTATCCTACATAAAACCCTTAAACTCTATTTGTTGTTGATCCTTGTAGTACTGTATGGTTTTATTTATGATTCACAATACAGAATATAGAATTCGCAAATCTCACTATCCATCAGTATTTTATTTTCTTTCTTCCAATTGTTTATTAGTACATATTTATATCATAGTATTTGTGTTCCTAACCCTAACTGCCTTTTTTATTTTGAAGATCATAGTAAAAAAGGAACAATAGCAAAATACTAGCATCACAGACACCAACAGAACCTATGAATTGGCTATGCTGTCACCCTGGAAAGCCCGGTGGAGAAAATTAACCTACCTTTCAAAATTTCTCTGAAGCACATTTAATAAGGGCAACACAGCTGAAGTGTAATTCCATCTACAGTAAATAGAGTGTCTCAAGGTGTTTCCAAGTGTATATAACATCTCTGTAAGGTTCACTTTATTCTTCTCATTTTCCAACGATAAAAGCTGAGACCCACAGAAATTAAATGAATTGCCACTGCCAAAAAATAATTGACCAGATTGGGTCTGGAATAGCTCACTTTTTGAACAGTATTACTGCCTCAGGAGTACGTACCTGTCACTATACATATACACATTTATACATCTATGTATGTATATAAATATATTCACATCTATCAGCATGACAACATTGTTTCAACATATTTCCTCATTTTTATAGATGTGAATAGCCTATAGCATTACCACTAAGCACCTCATACCAGTCCATGGTTTAATCATCAGACTTCTAGTGAAATAAGTCAATGTACAAAAGTATAAAACATTGATGGAAAATCATTCAAATTCTTACTTATTTCATGTCTGATGCTTTAAAGAATACCTCATCTTGATCTAATTCATGCAGCTGATTATAAATGGTTGAAATCATTATTACAACAACAAAATGGTTGAAATAAAATGGTTGAAACCATTATGACAACAATAAAATGGAACATATAATAATATACACAAAAAAAGATAGGGCATTTCTGGAGATTGGAGGGTGAGAAACCAAACAATTTGAAAATAAACAGCACTGTGAGAAAATTCTAGACAGATTTATTTCCAGTATTTTATGATATCATAGAAGAGAAAACCATGGCAGATAGTTTCAGCTTTGCCTACCTGTTAAATGTTGGATATATATATATACATATATATATATATATATATATATATATAGTCTACTATTTTAATGTAATTCAGATACTCTAATTTTTTAATACTATAAATTTAACTAGAAAGTTTGCTAAAGCATGCAAAACTAGTGTGTTACCTATAGGATTTTATTTCCTTCCCAAATAATTTTGCCTACCCTGCAGATTATGCAATTAATCCTTTTTGGAGGTATAACTTTCTTGTTTATAAGCATTTACTTTAGTCACATAACATGTGCAGTTCTTATTAATTATACTGAAACTATAGGTGAATATTAGTGTTCCAAAAAAACAGTTAGGTTTTATTTACTCTTTCAGGTTCTTACACTAGGGAGACAACATAATGTTTACACATGGGGGTCCAGTTTGACTCACTTATGAGCATGGTCTCTAGTTGCATCCATTTACACATAAAAGCCTCAAGTTTATATATTTTATAGCTGAATAATACTGCATTGTATAAAAATACCACATCTTTTAAATCCATTTTTCAATTAATGGGCATTTGGGTTGTTTCCAAGATTTAGGTATTTAGGTATGACAATTTGTGCTGCTATAAACATGGATGCACATATATCCCTGTGGTATGATGGTTTTCATTCTTTGGGGAAAATACCTAGAATAGGACCTCTAATACTTGCTAATTAAAGATTCTAATTAAACCACTTGTTTGAATACTGTCTTATTGTATTTTTATTCTCTAAGTTTAAGAAATATACAAGGAGATTTTGATTAATGTTATAATATGTATATAAGCTTCACAATTTTATGTCTGTGGGAATACTTAAAAATACCATTCATGTGTTCTGAGACAGCCTACACATATGCATTACAAGAAATTAGAAAATGGATATCATTTCACTGCTGCAACAGTTTAAAATGGACTAAATTAACAACTAGATGGAAATTTTACTCTGATTTTCCTCTCCACAAAGAAATTATCTAAGTTACAAAGCAATGTGAAAGCAAGATCATAAAATATCCAATGTCAGTTCTTAGAGTAGGTCACATGTCTAAAATAAATAATTTAACTGTATGTACTATCATATGGCACGCAGATATTCTACAATTAGGAGAGTGTATGTTCTTTGAAATCACTCTAGGAGGTTATGTAGTGCTATTCAGAATCACAGAGTTAACTGAGATTAAATTACTCTCTCAGAGTTAAAATGCCCATTTGTCAGGAGGTCATATCATGCCATAAGCGTGCAATAAAACCTGCCTTAATCATGGTCCTGCAATAATCATTAAGCCTTCTATTGCGACTTAGTCAAACTGGGAAGGTTGAGGGCACCTCCTCCATTAGATCATTCGCTTTTCTGACAGTTACCAACTGTTCCGAGAATTTGCAAGTGTTCCTCAAACCACCTTCCACTGCAGTACATTTGTATAAATATTCACAGAGCTCCTGGAAAGTTCGCCCACCCACAATTACAGTGTTTTATAGAGAAAGACTAGAAGTGAAGAGAGGCGAAGGAAGAAGGCCGGAGGAGTGAAAACGCGGAGCTTCTGCGGGCGCCTCCCGGGGACGCTGACCTTCCCAGGGCTGGGCGCGGCAATGATTACAGCATTGCTAACCTGAGACACTCATCTGAGCTTCAGTGTCCAGAGTGTTCACTGTGACTTTATTATAGTCAAGATTGATTAATTATCCAGAGGTTTAATTCATTCTCCATATAATCTGATGCGGCAAGACCCAAACCTTTACCCTGAATCACATGACTAATCTTTTTAGGATGATGAGAGCCCAAACCCTAAAAGAGATTCTTGTCAGATGTGATGCAGATTACCTCACAGAAGCCAAGAACATGGAAAATAACTTTAAAGAGTTTTATATACTTCCAAATACTTCGTACAGTCATTCATTTGGTGTCATTCATTTATTTAAAAACTGCTTATTCATTTATTTAAAATAGTCTACTATGTACTCCTTGAACAAAAGAGACATAGTCCTCATCTTTATGGAATTTGCAAGTTAATAAATATTAAAATAAAATTGTATAAACTACCAAATACGTATACTTTTTAGAGAAAGAGATGAAGGAATTTCTAGGGTTTTATGACTGAAAAAGACCATGACTTATGGTAAATACAGGACTTAGGAAAGGCCTTGTACAGAGATTAACGTGTGGGTTGATGTACAGGCTACAATTGGCTAAATCAAAGTCAGGGTCAGTGGTATTGGCCGTAAGCGATTTCCAAAAGTTACATTAAGCATTTGAATATTGTGGATTTTATTCAAAAAATTTTCCTATACTCAGTTGAGGCCAAATTGTAAAATGCATTATCATGACATGCTTATTACTATTTTATATACATATGTCAATTCAATAATCCTATATTAATATCTAACATAAACCTATACTAAGTATTAAATAAACAGTCAGCACTGAGAATAACAGAAAAAAACCCTTTCCCAGCAGGAACTAACGTTCTATATATTTAAATACCTTCATTCCAACTCTACAGGTACTTAGACAATAGCAACTTGGAATGCAAAGCTCTGGGTGTGACTGCCTTCATAATAGCAGAGGTACTAGAAAGCATTTTGGTAGTCCATCTCGCTACACTTAAATTCCTTCATAGGTAAATGTGTATAGTGAAAGTGCTTACCTGCTGTAGTTGTGAAAGTTAAACAAAGTATTGGATAACTTAGGCCAATATTATTTAAATATTGAATGTATTTAAGAACAACCCTTTTTTTCCTCTTATATCACATATATATTACATTTCTTAGCCTCAATTTCCCCATTTTAAAATGAAGAGTAAGTCAGATGGGCATTAAAATCTCTTCAATGTATATACAACTTTAAAGCTTTGAAATATTCCATGACTTCTTATGATCATACTTGGTTCCTTGTAGCAGGGCCTTGCTTACATCTTTGTACATAAATGGGGAAAGCCACATGCAAAATAATACCTATCTCATACTTGTTTTTATTACATTAATTGAAAAGCTAAATGTATTTTTTATCTAAACTATTTGTATCTGTTATAATGGAATTAACGGTTGTTTCCACAAAGGAATTGACCGTGACCACAATCTCTGCTAAGAACAGAATTCATTAAGGAACTGTTAGAGACAGAAGTACTTTGAAGGAAGTCTTCTAAAGTCAGCAACTAAAAGTCAAGCTTTGCAGGACTTGTAAGTGGGATAGCCCACTGAATTCTCTCCACATATTTGTTTTTCCTCCCCTCATAGTAAAGTTGTGGGTAGTTGTGTGACATTTCCCACCTGACAAGAGATGGCCTGCAAATAAAACATCTAGAAATTGCTTTCCTATAAAGTAAAAGCTAATTTACCTCTGTCCTACTGTATCTCATGCCTCACTTCAATAAATCAGAGTAGAGTTAGTGATCAGAGGAATCAAATACTAAAGAGATGTCAGGAAGACAACAAAGAATTGTTTTATTGATTGATACTGATTTCTGTATAACTAGTTCAGATCATTGACAATACTTTTTCTTCCCTGTATTATGAGATAGTTTAAAAATCAGGTCAGACTTTGGATACTCAGTGTGACCTAAAGAAGACCTGTTGTTTAAATAAAACTGATAAATAGGATATAAGCAAAATAAAGAACCCATAAAATTAACAGTATCTCTTTGTACTAAACAGCAACCTGAAACAATATTGGCATTAATTTGAAGGTACACTGATCTCAATGCCAATCTATCTGTTTTTTCTTCTGTGGACTTGGAAATTATCCACCTGCTCCATAGTAAAATGCATTTTTAATGAGGTTTTATTCATCTTAAAAACTAAAATTAAAAATATTCCTGTCATCAATTTTAGAAAATGAGTATGTGTTTGTGGATTGTTTATTCTTCAACTAAGCCACTGATATCTATGTAATATTTGCAGGAGAAAGTGTTTTATATTAAAAGATAGAATAGGGACTTTGATGTAGTAGAAAACAGAATAGTTAGCCATGGAAAACAACTCTCTCAGAATTTTACTTATCTTTACACATCGTTTGTCAAGACTGTGGAAATTATTGTTACAATAAATATTGCCCTGCAATTTATTATTAAAGGAAAAATTGTCTCACCCAAAGAATATTTTTATGCATAGCAATTATTACAGAACACTTGGTAGAAGATATTTTTGTTTTAAATTTTCAACCACAATCATCATCTAGGTTTATTAAATCCCTCATATCATCTAGTTAAATTCCTCATTATCATCTGGTTTATGAAACCCCTCATGGAATGAAAAGAAAGAAGCAAACCAAAGCTCACATACTCAGGTTTTCTACAAATTCCAGAGGTTCTCTCAGATGCTTCTACATCTCCATTTCCATAAAGACCTTGTTAATGTACTTTATTATCCTATGTTTGCCAAATTTAATTTTTTTAGAATCTTCAAAGCACAAAGAAATATACATACACACAATGTAGATATGAGAAAATGATGAAGTATTTTAGAATTAAATCTTTTTTCTAAAGCAAAGGCCTGGGCTGCAGATACAGCTCAGCAGCATGCAGTCTTCCAGGCAAGCACGAGATCCCAATTTCAATTCCAGGTTCCAAAAAAAAAGCAAAGACCTATTTCTCTGCTAGTATAATTATATATCTGAAATTGTTTCATGAATATATATCTCAATATTCATTATTGAATGTAAAATTCAAAGAAATGAATTAATGATATCAAAATAAAATGTAAATACTGACAATGATAGTATGTTTCTAATACCATTTTCTGATTTATAATAGATTATTATCCATATGGGTAAATACCTTGATGCAGTTGAATTTTTAGAAGGTCACTACTAGTTATTTACCTTGCTTTTATGTTTCTTAAGTGTAGTATTCTCACAAGAGTCTTGCAGTACGATGGATGGACCACTTCCCATTGCTGCGACAAAATCCATGGCATAGGCAACTGAAGGGAGAAAATTTTGTTTTGGCTTATGGTGTCACGGGAATTAGTCCATGGCTGGCCACCTCCAGCGCAGTGTGAACAGACATGGCAGCAGAGAGCTGCTGCACTCAGGGCAGAAAGACGGGGATGGGGAGCAGCATTAACTCCCGGAGTTATTCCCCAGGGAGCACCCAGATGCAGCCAGGAGTGTGTGCTTTAATAAACTCTTAGGGGTCTTTCAACCAATAAGTAGACAATCATAACTCACCAGCATTGTTGAAAAGTAAGCAATTAACTTTTCTAGTAAGGAAAAACAATACTTATAAAAACACACAAAATGCAAGTGTCTTATATGTCAATGAATAGAAGGTCACGTGTTGCACTTTCAGATGAGCACAAAGCTTAGAACGGAGCCACACTAGGGTGACTGCGGGGGAGAAACGCAGCAGAGAAAGCCTTCTTTCCGGAAGGCAGCCCATAAAGGTGAAATCTACTCTTATTTCTCTATCACAAAGAAATTAATTTTGCAAGGGCAGAAAAAGTTCTGCATATAGACAAATTTGAAACTTATGATATTTTAATTAGCTGAAAGCAAATATAATTAAGGTCAGAAAAAATTAAAATATGTCTGAGATGCAAATTCAAATAACTGAATATAGACAATTTCTAGCAAAATAGTAAACTAATAGGTGTAAACTCCTTATTTAAAAGAATTTAGCTTTATCTTCATGGTCGCAAGTCACCCACTACAAAATCTTTATCAAGGCAGTACAATAAAAAATGCAAGTGAAGGTGTATACAAAGGTTAAATAGGTCATTTTCTCTTTCTGTTTTCCTTTAAATCTTTGGAAATTTTAATGTAGTAATGTGTGTATTTTTAATATATTATAGAGTAGTATGTTTCAATTTATGCAATTTGAATTCTGAGTAATGCTTTTCTTCCAATATTGGTATCAGAGGAAGTATAAAAGATTTTTTCTTAATGACCATAAAACACTCAAGAATAGTTAAAATAAAAAATTACAATGTTAATTACAATGTTGTCCTCTTAAGTTTTTAAGTATACAGAGAGTAATATTCCTGAAAGCATAACAAAATAAAATACATAGGATAATTACAATAAAAAAATTATGACGTTGTCCTTTTAGGATTTTAGGTATACAGACAACAATACTCCTGAAGCCATAACAAAGTAATTTTGGGGTGGGATAGTACAGAAAGTACATGAACTTGCAGAGTTGCAAGTTTTCTGTACTTTGTGTTATCTAGTACAATAATAACTCTAAATTGCTTATGAGAACTTAAGTATGTGCATTTTAACCACTAAGGCAATCTCACACACACTCACACACACACATACACACACACATGCATACACACTATCAATAGGTAATTAAACAAATAGATAAGAGAAAATTTCAAAAATTGTATGTAATTTAAGAGAAGCAGAGTTTGAACATTGCAAGAAGAAAATACTGAGGGTCAAACAAAAATTATAAATTACAGACCTAAAGGAATCACATTTTATTTGTATAAATTTGAATATGCTAAATACTCCAATTAAAATAGTTAAAATGGGCAAAAGAGAGAACTCCATTTAAGCTTCAGGTAATGTAGTTTAAGTACAAAGGTGCAAATAGAGTGAAATTAATGGAAAAATGGTTTATCAGAAATTACAAATTATCATAAGAAGAATAGAATTCTTAAATAAATATCAGATAAATAGACTTCAATGCATAAAGCCTTAACCTACATATGAGGAATCATTTCATAAAAATAAGGGATGAACATGGTGGTGCAGGTCTACAATTCCAGCACTTGGGAGCTGAGGCAGGAGGATTGCTATGAACTCCAGACCAGCCTGGGGCCACATAGTAGGTCCAAGACCAGCCTGAACTGCATGGCAAGGTCTGTCTCAAATAACAACAAAACAACAAGGGCAATCCAATAAAAACATGAGGACATGGTCAGAATGTTTACGCATAACAAAACTTCAGAGCTCATGAGGTAAAACTGCCAAAATTAAAGTGAGAAATAGACAATTACAAAATTAGGAAGAATTTTAATGATCCTTTATCATGAGGTAATGAATAAACTGGACAAAATATAGCCTGTTCTTAATTAGCACTCACAAAGATAAACAATACACTGGCCTATCACAGAGTCCCAACACATGTAAATTGCTTTATATCATGCCAGGTATGTTCTATCATTAAAATGGAAAGGAATTAAAGCTAATACCAAAAGCACACTATGATTACTCCAACATTTTGCACTTAAAATTGATTTTATATAGTCTGTTGGTCAATGTAGAAATCAGTACAGAAGGGAGAGAATATATCTAAGAGAAAAAATTCCATAATTTGATGTATACAAAATAAGGCTTAGAGAGAAACTTTTAGCTTCAAATGGTAATATTACAAAAAAGTCTTAAATTCATAACCTAAGTTCTAACTTAAAATACTACAAAATGAATTTCAAAATAGAGCCAGAATGAGTGGAATGAAATAATGAACAGGAAGAGAATAAATTAACAAACGAACAGAAAACAGAGACGTTCATAGTGGAAGCTGGAGTGTCCCCCAAGGAACACGTGTGCAGAGGTGAGGCTTTTGGAAGAGGGCAGTACTAGTAGGTAGGATTGGTTCAGCAAAGCCTATTGGCTGAAGGTGTATCATGGAAGGGTTTATCTCCCTCTGGGGCTTCTCCCTTTATTTCCCTGCTTCTTTGCCGCGGTGAGTTTGATAGCTTTCTTCCACGGCAGGCCTTTCCACATACCATTTCTGCTTGAGCCTGCCAATCATAGACTGAAAGTTTTGAAACTGCAATCCAAAAGAAATCTCTTCTTCACATCATGGATGTGAGGTATTTTCCCATTGAGGAGAAAATGGTCTGAAACAGAATTTTTGGACCAGGAGTTGGGTAATTGTTCTCGCTATCTGACCAGGTGGTTCAGAAGCCTTTAGAGCTGGATCGTGAGAGGTCACATCTAATCAGAACAGGTCTACCACTGGAACGTGATCTGTGTATAAGCTGCTAAAGTGAGCACTGGAACGTGATCTGCAAAGATATACCTTCCTCCCAAACTCCTCATTTGCTCCTGTTTCCTGACTGTCACAATGTGATCAGCTCTGCTCTGAGTCTGTGCCTCCCACCACACTCCTTCTGTGTTGAGCATGCCATCCACGGACTGAACCCTCTGGAAATGTGAGTGAAAGTAGTTATCTTCTCCTGTAGGCTATGAGTATTGGTATTTTGTTCTAGCAATGAGAATACTAAGACAAGAGAACAAACCTAACATACTGCTTTTCGAAAATAGTAGAATTCATTCACGAAATTATAAAGGCAAAAATGTGAAAAGGAAAAATTTTCAACATCAGGAATAAAAGAGAACTTCGCATTAGAGGGATAGATCTTTTATATTCAAAAAGTACTGCTTAAATGCACACAGCTATTAAATTTAATTAAAATGAAATAAAACATCCAGTTTCCAAGTAACACTAGCCCTCTTTGAAGTCCTTAATAGCTACATGTGGCTAATGGCTTCTGAATGGACAGTGCAAACATTAATATTTGCACTATGACAGGAAATTCTGTTGTATAATTTTCCCTATTAAAACAGAAAGGATGAATTGCTTAAATCTGTACCAATGAATTTGCAAATTAGGATAAAAAGACACATTCATTGAATAATATGATTTACAAAAGCTAGTTTAATGTAAAAAAAAAATCTGTATAGCCTCAGGTCTACTAAAGATGTCAAATTTATTATGTCTAGTTTTCCCATAAAGAAAATTCCAGGCCATATGACTTCATTGGTTAATTTTTAGCCATCATCTAAGGAATGCACACATGCACAGACACACACAAACTTGTTAAAAAATTAGAGAAGCAAACATATACCAATTTATTTTTTTGGAGCAACATTACAGTAATGGTAGAATCTGACACAAAAATTGCAAACAAAATATTGCAGACAAATAGCATGTTAATAAACCAAATCTTTCAAAGTGGAAGAATAATGCTTATAAAAAATGTTTATTATAAGTGTTCAGGACTAATTTTACATGTAAAAAGAAAGTATGCAATACAGTCTATTCTTTTAACAATAGCTTTGTTGAACATTTCAAGGAAATGGGAAAATGTCTACCAAAATTTAACACATGATAGTAAATATATCAGTAAATTAAGAATACAATGTTGTCTACATATCACTAGTATCCTCACTATTAAATGCTTCTTAATATTTGAAAATTGGAAATCTGATTATTCTCACATTTTTACTCAATATTATTCAACTAATTTTTATAGAAAAAGGAAATATAATTTCAGAGATAGAAAACTATTCCTGCTTACATATTGTTGTGCTTTGTGTGTGGATGCTTCCCTCAAAGCCTCATGCAGTCATGGGGCAGGCTTGTAGGGTTTATGATTGACTCATGGGTATGAGTGTTACACCCGCTTGGGGTTGGGTAGTTTGCATATAATAGAAGCGGGAGGGAAAGAGGCTGCTGGCCCCCTCCTCCCCTTTTGCTCTTGCTACTTTTGATGTTTTCTACCTGCCACTGTGAACTGTTGTCCTCTGCCATGTGCCACCCTGCCTTGGAGCCAGTGCAGTATGAACTGAAACCTCCACAGACTGTGAACTAAATCAACCTTACCATCCTTAACTCTGGGCATCAGATATTTTTTGCCAGCTATGAGAAGAAAGCAACCAAGATACATAGGAAATATAAATACATACATAAAATGCTAGAGCTTATATAAGTCATATATGAGTTTAACAAAGTCTCAGAATACAATAAATTAAAAATTAATTTTAGTTTTATATATTTTGAATATCATTTTTATGGATTAGAAATTTCAATCTTATAATGATGTCAGTTCTCTCCAAAATGATGTATAGATACCACAAAATTCCAATAAATCATTTGAGCAGAATAGTTTTTATAGAAATAGACTCTCTATCTATCTGTCTGTGAAATACAAAGGACCTAGAGTCATGAAACAATCTTTTAAAAAGACAGTGTAAGAGAACTTACACTGCCTAATTTCAGGGCTTAAATATTTAAAACTTGGATCATCAAAACAATACAGTATAAGCCTAAGGATTGTCAGAAACCTCAGTGGAACAAAGCTGAGGACCTACAAATAGATTAAAACAAAACCAATCATTTGATTTTTTTGACAAAGCTACCAAAGCAACCCAACATAATATATCATTTCACAAATGTTGCCGGAGTAAGTAGTTATAAGAAAAAAATACATGAAATTCTATTGTATACTGTGAAAAAAGTGGAATTAGATCATTGTCATATTCATAAAAGCTAAAAGTCTTAAAGCTTTTAGAAGGAATGTTCAATTATGCTTTGCCCTTCAGAATTTTCATTGTGAGATTTGGGAACAAAAATAGACCTATTCTTTTTATCTTTCCTACCGACACAGAAATTTTGTATTTTAGATAAGAACTACTCACTGAACATGTAATTAATTTTTGTAAATTCTATATGGTCTTTCAAACTTCTCTTCAGATTGCAATCAGACATCTCACTAAATTGCTGCTTTATTCATCATTATGAGCATTTTCAGTCATGCCACATTTACAAAAGATTAGATTGTTATTATTTTTCTGCTAAAAAACAATGCCTAATAGAAACTAATGATTCTTTCATTCAATGAGTATTTTATCCATTCAAATGATTACTGAGTTTTCTAACTCTTGATTAATGTGTCTGTGCACTGTTCTCTGATTTCTATTACACTGCTAGAAGGGGACAATCATACAAATGTGGAAATTGAGATCATTGTGTATTTTTATTCTCAAAGCATCCCCAAATACTTCAGTAGTCCCAGCTCTGCTGTTACTTGTGCTGTTGCCATGACTGCTCTGACCCTTTTTCCTTGTGTACACTAACCATGCCACTGTTGTAGTTTATCTATTGAAGGCCCCCCAAATGCCTCTGTGTTTAGAGGTGGCTGGTGCTTGTGTCCCGGTGGCATGACACTCATCAGTGTGATAATTCACTGACCAGTTTAAATGTACATTAGATCTTAAGGCGTGTGTCACAGAGGGTGTAACTTTGGCAGTAGCTTCCTCCCCAGCTCCTCTCTATTCTTGCCTCCTCCTAGTTGCATGAAGTCAGCAGGTTTGACCTACCATGGTCTTCTACTGTGAGGCTTCTGCGATGATGCCTGGTAACCATGGATCAAATTCAGCAAATCAGAACCCAGATTAAACCTCTCCTCATTGAAGTTGTGGATGTCAAGTATTGTGGCCCAGTAATAGGGAACTTGTCTAATACAGCCACCTCCTTTGAGTGCACAGCACACATACCTCATCTCTTCCTCCCAAGAAAATGTGGAAGCTAAACTTTGCAGGACCTCGCAATTTAGTATGACCTAAAACCATAAATGCAGCTATAATTGTATAATACATGTATTCAGCTCCTTCCCTGTATTTTGTCAGAAGTATTGGGACCTTTGAAAAATGTCTTTACCTTTGTGTATGAGCCAACATCTTCAGGGATTTCACTCACGCTTCACTCTCATTTTCCCTGGATATCACTCACCATATTCTTCGGGAGTTCTTATTGCACCCAGAAATATAAACTCCAAATGGAGTTTAGAATCTTCTCTAGTCTTTTATTGCTCTCCTTCTATTCTACATTTTGTCAGACAAAATTTTCTTTCTTCTCTAACTCTGCTGTGTCCTATCTTAATTTTGGATCTCATATGCTATTCTTTTTTAGAGGAATCTTTACCCCATATAGCCTGGGAAATCTCTGCAAACAAAATGGGTCTCAGTGTTGACAAACTTTACCTCGCATGTCACCCCGATGCCCCACATAGTTTCTTCCCCGCTTAGCCCTGTGTTTCATCTGTCATAGCACATAACTTCTGCCACTATAATTACCTATTTTATAGCTTTACTGTTAGAGTCTGCAGGTGCTATTAGTACAGATATCTTATAAATAAGGAGGAAGAATTGAACACTGAAAGCAGCCAGTCACCATTCTAGATATTGGACTGAGTTGAAGCATGGCCTTTGTTTGCAAGGACTTCTCAGCTTAGTAGGAAAACTGTTTTTAAATGAAAGACTATAGTAATAATACAAACATAGGTAGCCACCAGTTCATAGTGGTTTAACTCTATCATTAGTTGAGAAGCGCATGTACTATGCTATGAAACCAGTATCCACTTCCCTTTCCATTTTGTTTTTAGCAATTTATGTTCTTTAAGTCTCTATACCCAGCAGATATTTTTAGTAATTAGTAACTTGAATATGTGTTAAGATTCTTATTTTTATATTTTGGTTATGCCTCGTATGTTTTCACAAATTGTGCGCACTTCAACAATCATAAGTAATATTAAGTTCGCTCAGCCTATGCTAGACCATGATAGTATTTCCTACCATGAACCTTAATAGCAATTCAAGTACTACCATTTCCTTGTTAATCTACATCATGCATAAATATCTAGAGGCCTGAGTAACAATTCATATGTGTATATACCATCTTTTCAATTAAAATCTATTTAAAGGAGAGAGAGAGAGAGAGAGAGAGAGAGAGAGAGAGAGAGAGAGAGAGAGTGTGTGTGTGTGTGTGTGTGTGTGTGTAATGTGTGTATTCTGCTTTAAAAAGTTTTGTTATAATTACTGTTTTCAAAACCTGATAGGGCTAGGGATATATCACAGCAACACACTGCTTGCCTGACAAATGCAGGGTCCACAGTTTGATTCCCAGTACCAAAATAAAAAAAGAAATAAAACCATTATAAACTATGCTATCAGTCCAACCTTCTACTCTGACAGATCATTCAGATTTACTAGCTAGTGTACAGATTTACAATACAAAATATAGTTGCCACTTATCTTGAACTGTTACAGACTGGTGTTATCTTTATGCTATCTACTGGTTTTTATGTATCACTAATACAGTTCTAAGTGTTTATACACATTCTACTATTTCATAGTCAAATAATCCAGTGAAACTGCCTCAACTGGTAATTCTGGATAAAAAAATAATTGTGGTACATGTGTTGGACTGACAACTGGTAGTCAACTTGTAACACCAGATGAACTGAACCAGGGTTCTGCTGGGTGTGGCAGGCCCAACTGAGGACTGTTGCCAGCAGCACAAGAAGCAGACCTGGAGAGGAAGAAGTCTAGAAGCTGTTGCATGAGCTGTAGGAAGCTGTAGGGAACTGTAGGTTTTCCTGGAGGAGCTTGCCGTATTTGCTTTCCTGATGAACTTGTCTTTTCTTATGACTGAAGGAGCTCGAGGCCTTGCTGTCACTGAGAATGTCTATGGTTCACTTTGGGGCAGTTCTGATCCTCACTCTGATCATCACTTCCTGGCCCTGGAGGGAAAGATGATGCCCTGCTCAGTCTCCTGGAAAAGCTTGTCATGCTAGCTTTCCTCATGGGTATTCAGCTGTTCTCATTGTTAGAGGAGCTCAGGACCTCTCTGCCACTAAGGACAGCTGTGGCACTTTTTGTGGGAGCTCTGGTTGTTTAAGCATTGCTTCCTAACTCCAGTGCAGATCCCACAGCCTACTAGGACAGATTCTTCATCACACTGGCACACTTCGTAGCTTCTACCACGGACCTTTGTGCCTTCCCAGTGCAGATCCATGAAACAGGCCTGCGTGAGGCATTGTTAGGGGCTCTTGACATCCACTTGAACTTGTGTGTGAAGAGACATTGTTATGAACTCTGGGTCTTCAACTGGACTCATGTAGGACATTACCATGGGATCCAGGCCCTCAGCTGGATTCTTTGGTCCTTAGTGTGTGGACACATTTCCCGCACTCTTTTCGTACGTGGCTGTTTGGGTGATTACTATAAAATAATCTTACAATTAAGTGTCCTGTATTATAGTTTTCCACTTGCAAAACCCCAAACTACAACAGTACACAATAGCTTCACGCTATAGTTTGGCTCTAGAATGCCCTCAAAATTCTCATATATTTGCAGGTGAAACCTGAACAGAGTTGGGACTTGGCTGCAGTAGGTGAGTCCCTGGGGCGGAACAGAGGGTGTTCTTGCAGTTGGCTACTCCCTTACCTCTCTGCTTCCTGGCCACTCGGCAGTGCACAGATTTCCCTCACAATAGTCTTCTACTACGACATTTCTGCTTTGGAGTCAACCGGATGCAGACTAAAACCACTGAATGTGTCATTCAAAATAAACAGGCATCAGATATTTTGTTCCAGCAATGGACAAGTGACCAATACAAAAATGTATTCCACTTTGGAACTAGTCCATAGGAAGACTTGGGAAAGCTTTAGAGATGTGGGCTAGAGAAGCCCTAGCGTGCTATGAATAATGTGTGATGGTTGATTCTGGTCAGAGATCAGAAGCCCCAAATTCCAATCAGAATCAGACAGTAAAGGCTGATCTCATAAGATGTTAGATGGGAATGAGGGCAGTCCTGGAAACTTAACTACAGGTCCATATGTGTTTCATTCTGGCAAAACAATTTTCTGCATTTTGTTTATGTTCTAAAATTTTCTGCGAGGCTAAATTTGAAGGGCATGGATTAATTGACCTGGCTGTGGAAACTTCAAAAGAGCCCGAAATTTATGGTGGGCATAGACACTGTTTGCTGTTTTTAGAGAGATCTATATTTAGAATTAGAAGGAAAAACAAGCATAAAAGTTTGTAGTTCCATCAAAAACAAAGCCCCTGAAAACTTGGGATCATGAAGGTCATGGTTGCTAGAAAGATTATTAGTGACAAGAAGCCAATACTCTTGCATCAGAATGAAATAAGGATGATTTGAGGGCATTTCAGGAATCAGAAAGATCCCAAACATCACAAGCTGTGTACAGAACTATAAACATTCCATTTAAAAAGAAAGCCTCTAGAACCGTGGCTCAAAAAATGCTTCCTAGGAAAGTGGTTATCAAGGATTTGATATGCAGATGCCACTGCAGAGATGATCTAAGGGGTCCTGACTACTGCTTCTGTGGGACAAAGAGGTCAGAGTCATCCACATGGTCCTGGTATTTCAGACATACATAATGTAAGAGTTAATGGGGCTTTAGAAGTTTCCACACAGTTTTTGGAGGAAGGCCTGGGAGGCCAGGTACCATACTCCTGAAAAGGCAAGGTGTGAAATTCCGAGAGTGAAGCTAAAGCTACAGTAAGTAACAGCAAAATTGGAGCCACTAGGAATATGGATTGCCTATTGAGCAATACTGTAGGCAGCTATAGGAGAGCCTATTCAAGTTAGAAGCCATGTGAGATACAACCAGGAAGGTCAGAGGGGTGAGGTTTCCCCAGGCATTTGGAACTCAAAGAGCAGCACATCTGCCTCCAGGGCTGGACATGGAACAACAAGATTTCATATTTTCCCTGAGGGATTGTCTTGCTTGCGTCCAATTCATTTTTATTAACAATACTTCCACTTTGGAATAGAGATGTTTATCCTATGTCACTGCATCCTGGAAATATTTAACTTTCTTTTTTGAATTTTTACCTGAGCTCATTTCATTCTTGAATATCCCTCAAAAGTCTTGTATGTTCAGAGGTGGGACCTCTTCAGGGGTGATGTCTGGCTGGAAGAGGTGGATCATTGGAGATATAAACAGGAGGGATGAATGTTATTCCTGATATTTCCTTTCCCTCTCTTTACTTCCTGACCCCCATATGGTGAACAGTTTTCTTCCAACTGCCAGTCCTTCCATGCTCTTTTGGTACTGGACCTAGCCAACCATGGACTGAATCCACTGGATCTATGAGGCAAAATAAACTTGTCCTCATTTAACTTGCAAGTGATGGATATTATTTTCCCAGGAATGGAAAAGTGACTAATACATCTTATTTACTTTTTCAAAGTCATCCAAACAACGAGTAGAAGTCATTTGGTCAGTCTTGTCATCTCTAAAAGCATAACTACCACCATATGCTTATTCTCCAGATCATTGCACATTACCCTAATGAATATATATATCAGAGAACTCCATAAAATCAAGATTTGTTAACTCTACAATATATATTTATAAAAATGAATGCTAGGAATGTGACAAGATACACTATTCAGAAAAATAGTGGTCATTTATCAAGATCAAGTATTACCTTATATTTTTATTCCTAAAAGTTTGAAAGGTTCTTTTTTGTTCTTTGGATATACTATTTATGATTTAATCTAGGGATTTCACCTTGAGCTATATCCCCAGGCTTTTAATTTTATTTATGTTTTCCTTTTTAAAAGAGTCTCTGTAAGTTATTAAGTTGTCCAGGTTGAGCTTAAACTAGCAATCCTCCTTCCTCAACCTCCCATAGTGCTTATCTTATGAGTGTGTGCCACCATAATTATATAAAGTTTGTATTCTAATGATCACATGACAGACAAGAAACCCGAGATTTCAAAACCTCAGGAGACCACTTAGGGTATCTCACAGCTAGTAAGTAACAGACTGTGGATTTAAATCAATGTGTTTGGCATAAAGTAGACTTTAACTATTGTTCTAAACTGTCTTTTCAATTATTTATGTTTATGGTCCTAATATGACAATATCTTCGTTGTTTTGTTAATATGTAACATGTAAATGCATTTATAATATAATTATATAATCTTACAGATTGGGTTATAGGTGACTATTTTAATAATGTACATTACTGACATCACATTTGAAAACCCTGTCTAAAACACTATAAATCCACCAAGTATGGAGACATCTTACAAATAAGAACTAGTAATACATTATACTCTTCATCAGGCATAACTGTTTAAGTACATGACCAGCTGGGACAGCTGTATCATTTAGAATTGGCAATTGGTATATTTATACTGATCTTATTTTGTATCTTAACCTATTTCTAAATCATAACTCTTACTCAGAATTTTAATATTCTTTTCTGAAAAGTCTATATTCTATAATCTAGACTGAATATGGGCCCAGATGGTACACCTAAAATCATTATGTTTTTGTTCTAGTCTCTGTTATGTAATAGGTAAAGCAAATAAGAGTAAAATACATACTAATGTAAGGTAAAAGCTAGCTGCATTATCTCAACCCAGTGATTGAATTCTATCAATCAACTCACCCTCTCCTGTGAGGGAAGAAATGAAAATTCTATATAGATGAAAATAAGGCTTAGGATAAATTGAAGTAAAAAGCTTAATCTGTAAAAGAAATATATTTCTGAAACTGGGAAGTTTGTACTAGGCAAAGCAAACAGTATTTGATAAAGCCTGTCTAGACATTGGTGTCTTGTGTATGAATATTGAGTAATAAAACTGAAATGAGTAATGTGAGATAAGATCAGGTAAATTCATGAAAATATAAATCTACAAGAGAGAACAGAGATTTTACGGCAGTGCCATTATAAGAACTGAATACTAATATGGGCTGTACCTGTATGTGCAAACTTTCTAATCAGTTGATCATTTTATCATGTCTGCTATGCAAATCATTTTTTCATTTTAGTCCTGTTCTATTGTAGACTTTAAAACTACGTACATCATTTCATACTCTTAATAAGATGGGCTTTTTATTATAAAAATATCCACATACTTATTATCAAAATACAGAATATTTTGGAACACTCAAACCATATAAACAAAACTCACTAGATACTTATTATTATAGTCAAAGGTTAATATTTTTAGCCCTATGACATTAAAATAGCAAATATTAATCACTGTCTTTACTTAGACTATAATTTGTTTTTGTTGTTTTTGGTGATTATGTCTTTTCTGATTTAATATTTAGCTGGGCTTACTATATGTGCTTGATCATGCTTGGAGAGAGAAATATTAGAGGCATTAAATGGGACACTCAGAGCTTTACAGTGTGTGAGAGAGTACTAACTTTTATCCCAAACTGGCTGTCTTATGAATGTAAGATAAAATAATTGATAGCACGGAAGCTATTAAGTTTGATCTCACTTCATTACGGTTCTGCTCCTTGGGAATGCCCTGGCTGCTTTGAGGAATTTAAGGACCATACATGTGTTGCATCTGAAACCTAAAGTCACATCAAGTGTCAAAAGTGGCCACATTACCAAAGTCTCTAAAAATTCCCACAGTCATGGTTCTCCTTCACTCAAAACAATTCACATTTGCTCATCTGGGTTTTTACTGTTGATCTCTTTTGAAGCAAATGCCAAAAGGGGACTCAGACCTACATACTTGCATGCACAGAGAAGTGAATTGTGCACAGCTGCTAGTTTCCTGTTAGTAAATGTGTCTATTTTGCCTTGAGACATTAACTTTTTGATTTTTAAAATATAATCTTTTCTTCTATTATAAAATAACCTTTTCCATAATTAAGAGTATCTTTTCAATTTCAGAAAATTTTAACTTTAAATATCCTGCTTATACAAAATCAAGGGTAGTACAAGCTAAACATTGGTGCTTCTTATATTGCGGTAACTTGAATGACCAGTATCAGCCTCTCCTGGAAGCTTGTTAGGAATGCAGACTCTAAGGCACCACTCCACAAGTTCTGAAACAACACCTACATTTCAACAAGCTCCTCTGTGACTTTTCCTGTGCAATTTTAAGTCCCAATAAATGAGATCTCAATCTGTGCTGTTTCCTGGAGTAAATGTTCACTGATGTTTCAGCAGAATACCCTTAGAAATCCTTTCTTGTTCTGAGTTTTTCTATATGACCCTTACAATGACAATTATACTTTACTGGTCACTGTAATTTCATTTTTTTCTTTAGTACACTATAGTCCTGGCCATACCACCCCGAAAGTGCCCAATCTCATCTTTAGTACACTATTGAAGTTAGGTCTGAATCAGTTTATGGCGGTCTACCGTATACAATGTGTTGTATGTCCTACTTAATGAATATCAATAAGTATTTGATAAATGTAGGAATGAATAAAAGTTGCTTGGAAATTTTAAAAAGTCTGATTATTACCATGCACAGTTGTTTCCAACTTTAAAAAAAGCTTCAAGTTTAATCTCTATCATTTTCCTATCATAAGCAACACATTTACTGAGTTAGTAACATAAGAAAATATTTGTGCTGTAACTTTAAGTTACATATAAGTGCATTGTGATCTTTGATTTGGTAACCTATGTATGCACGAAGGTGTATTTTCATATATGAATAACAATGATAACTAACAGTTTTCATACATCAAGAGCTAAACACGTAGATCAGACCATCAAGTGGAAAAATTTTTCCAACTGTCCAATACAAGACTCCAAATCACTTAGAAATTCAATTTTCATTCAGCACTATTTTCAGATGAATTTTACAAGTTAGCCATGGGGATTAGCAGATAGATTCAGTACTTGCCCTGATAATGCTATCATTCCATTATCTGTGACATAGGAAATGAATTAGTAAGGACAAAATGCATATGCTGGAAGGCAAATAATTCTGAATAAGCAATCCTATAAGACCAATCTTTTGACACTTTCCCAAGTACCAAAAATCCAATGTTAGGAGATTTACATTTAGACTTAGGGTAACTTGTGGAATTGTGTCATGAATTTCTCATGTGAATTCTCCAAAAAATTTGATTATCCCAAATGCACAGGATGCAACCTTATGAAACTGTATGATAAATTCATCGAATCTTCTTTAAAAATTTTAAACCTTTCCTTATAAACACAGTTCATCCAGAAACCTGCCACTTAAAGTAATTTTAATTTTAATGCTACAAAGTATGTAGAAGAACTATTCTTGGCATGTATTAATGAGCACCCTTAAGTCACTCGCCTGTTAAAGTATTCTTGTAGAGTAGATAAGTATGTGCTTCCTGCTAAGAAAACTGAGGGGAGTCTGTTTCTGCTCTCTTCTCTTCCTGTAAGTGTTCTTGCATGTGAGCATGAAATCACAAATAGACAATAGAATTTAGTAGAGATGAAATTCTGGCCAGAGATTGCTGTCAGAAAAAACAAAACAAGAGATTAAAGAAAGGGTATCAAGTTAGCCGCTCTTGGATATTTTGCTTCAGTAGAATCAAACGGAGGCTGAATCTGATAAAAAGCTACTATTAGTCTTTCTAGTTTTAAATGGACAGAGTTATGAAGCCCATTTTTTCCTAGGCTTTATGTATCTTTGAACCTCTTTATGAAGAAGGAACCATGTGGATTTCTCTGTCATCTACAAAGATTATTACCTTGGAGAAATAGGCATATAGGAACAGTTGTTTAAATTGAGAGGGGAACAGACATCTCTTGTTGCTACTCTGTGTGTGTGTGTGTGTGTGTGTGTGGTGTATTTCTTAATTCACATTGTACAAATTCATTGTGTTTTTTTAAGTACTCCGTTAGTTTTGCATTGTTCATAACCATCTTTCCTCTTTTTCCCTTTTCTCTGCCTTCCTTCCCTGCCCAAACGTCCTTCCCAGCCCACAATAATTTCTCCTCTACCTTCAGGTTGACTTAAAATTCACTTCGGTTTTCACATACAATAGAGAATATTTTATACTGTCTTCCTCCTCGCTTGTTTTACCTAGATGATGCCCTCTAGTTCTGTGCACTTTGCTACAGATGATTTGATTTCATTTTTCTTAAACGGTGAATAATACTCTTAACTGTATTTCTCTATCTATTCATCTATTGTTGAGCACTGAGGCTGAGACATGATCCCACAGCTTAGCTACTGTGATCAGTGCTGCAATGAGCATGACATGAATGTTGTATTTTGGGATGACAAGCTCATTTCTACTGTATAAATACTCAAGAGTAGGATACCCGGATCACACTAAAATTCTACTGGGAGGTTTTGTTTTTTTATGGAGCTAGATACTATTTTCTACAGTAGTTGTGCTAATTTATATTCGCATCAACTATCTATAAGGGCTCTTTTTCTCTGCCTCTTCACTAGACCTTTTTTATTTTAAAGAAAAGAAAAAAAAGACAATAAAAACAATGGTATAAAATTTCAAAATGAGATTGAGGAGAGTAACCATGGTTAGCACATTGTATATTGTTATCTCCAAAGTTGTTGCTCATAGTATAAGATAGAAGGATGCAAAATTGATCAAACAGTACGGGCACGAACCCCTCTGTTCAACAAATTAATAGCAATTAGTAATATAACTGTCTTGACTAACTTGTGTATATATATATTTTTTTCCTTCTCCCTTCCTTGCTTCTCCTCCCCCCATCCCAGTTTCTCTTCCCTTTTGAGCAGTTTTTTCCCATTTCACAGTATCTACTGTTTGTTTTTTTATCTCATTTACTCTTTCAGCTTCTCACACTAGGGAGGCTCATCACTCTTTTATTTATTTATCAAACTTTTCCTTTGATAATAGCCACTCTAACTGGGTTGAGAGTCTATCTCGGTGTAATTTGATTCACATTTCTCTGAAGATAAATATTTCTCGTGCATTTGTTGTACTTTTCATTAGAGATGACTCCTTGGGACTGGGTGCACCTCTTCCTCCTTTTTTTCTAAGTCTTCTTCAGCCTCTACTCAGAGCTTTTTAGCACAGTCAGTTGTTTCTAGGATTTCATACACTTACTGTAGGCAGACTTAATTACATTCCTACCTCCACCTCTCTAGAGTACATATAATGAGCCTAGAAAAAATTAAGAAGACCTGGCATGCAGCTCACAGCTTAGCACATGAAACCACTGGGTTCCATCCACAACACTGGCAAAGAGGGCGGGGCTGGGATTTAGATGATGCTTGACTCCTGTTCAAAAATCAACCTAAATTTCTCTGGCACATTCATTCAAATGATAACCTTGAGCTTCTATATTTGTTTAAAAACAATTGACTCATTATTATCATGAAGTATGTATTTATTATTCTCACATCATTTAAATATTTCATAACATTATTATTTTGCCTTCTAGAGTTTTGAAGTTCTATGTAATTTGCCTTTCAATATGCAAATTTATGCAGTCTGCCCCTGTGGGTAGCACTTGTGGTTAATATAGTAATCTCTTCCTTGATAGTCTTTCTATCTTTGCCAATATAAGTAATAATTGAATTGTACAATTTTCTCTTTGGGAGAGTATTTACCCCATAACTTTTCCCCTTGTTATAGGCTGGTTTTTCTGAGTCAGATTTATGTACAATAACTGAAAAAACTATAGGAAAAAAATGAGGCAAAATGCTCGTAAAGTATGCACTGTATCCATTGACACATCTCCTGATTAGCTAATATGTTACCTTTAATTTCCCAAAGTTAAAGTTTTGGTTGTAGCTTTGCTGTCTAGTGAATTATAGCTATATTGCTAAGTGTTACATCCACAACATTCACAATTACATTGAAGGTACAGCAAAGGCATGGAGAACTACTTAGAATAAAAGTCTTCATCGGGCACTGACCCTGGATACTAGGATCTAGGATTGAGAATTCCAGGATCTAGGATCTAAATGTTGCCTGCAGAACACTCATGAGGCAGAAATTGGATGACAAGGATGAGAAGCCAAGACCAAAGGCAATTTCTAGTGGCCTAATAAAGCTCAGGTGTCACTCGGAGCAAACTTGTGCACTATGCTAGTTCCTTGCTCTCAAGGCGTGATGCAAATCTTTTAACTAGTGGGGACAAGCAGCTTAAGTAACAGAGAGCTCGGTCACTGTCCTGGAAGGAACTGACTCTGTGTAACAGAGGAACAGGAAATCTCAAGGACACTCAGAGAAATGATATTTTTGGGTTGGTGTATAGTGTGTAGCTCAGTGAGCAGGACTTCTTAAGTATAACTACCAAAGCAAGATTCATAAAAGAAAATGCTGAGATTAGACTTTATTCAATGTAAGAAATCTTTTAAGATTATTTCATAAATGTGGAGTTAGCTGTGGCAAAATAATTGAGGATATAAATTCATGAGAAAGGTTGATTTTCTTGTACATTTTTGTGGGTTTAAGTCTATTGACATTTCTTCCATGGCCATCTGCCTGTGATGAAGCAAAGAATTATGATGAGGTGGGTGTGGCTGTTGAGGGGTCCGCCCATAATGCTGGCCTGGTAAGAGGGAGGAAGGAGCCAGAGACAAAATGTACCCTGCAAGGGCACAGGCTTAGGGACCTATTTCCTCCAAACAGGTCACATTTTCTGAAGTTTCTGTGCTTCCTATTATTCTATCAAATTAGGAACCTATCAGTGAATTAATCCATGGATGAGGCTCTTAATATCCAATCACTGCCCCCAAACCCTACCTTGGAAAAGTACTGCAGTGGGGGGCAAGCCTTCAACCCGTGAGCCTTTGGGTGACATTGTGGATCCAAACTGTAATAAACACTGATAACAAGACAAGGAGAAACCCCCAGCTGGAATAAAATATTCCCAAATCATGTATACCTGTGTGTCCATCTCAGATATTTGTATAGTAGCTTTAATAATAAATAATAAGGAAGTAATTAACTGAATAAAACTGGGCAGTTTTGATTGGCAGAAAAGGTAAGAAATGTTCAATATCATTACTCAGTAGCAAATGCAAATTAGAATGATAATAATGCAGTAAGTGCCATTACGGACCTTTTAAAATAGCTAACAAGTAAAAATCCAATATGGTGGGGCTGGGGATATAGCTCAGTGGAATAAGCACTTGCCTAGCAAGCGCAGGGTCCTGAGTTCGATCCCCAGTACCACAAAAAAAAAAAAAAAAATCCAATATGGTACGCAATGGGGGAAAGACAGCGTACTTGGATGACTAATATATTTGTGGTGCAATACAGAAATGTGCAGATTGAAAGAGTAATTTTTTTTTCTTGGCCCTGGGAATCAAGCTCCAGATGTCTTGCTTGTCAGGGAGGTGCTGTGCCACTGAGCTACATCACTGGTCCTGAAAGAATAATTTCTTATTGTGGTGGATTAATTATTCAGGAACTCGAATTATTGATCAATCTAGCTGAACTGAGTCAGGGTGATTCTGAGCATGTGAGACCCTCCTGAACATTGTTGCCAGAGCAGCAGAAAAGGAGAATGGAAGGGAAAGTCGCATGCTGCTGCTTTTCCTGGAGAAGCTGCTTCTTGGAAGTTTTTGTTCAAAGGTTTTTGCTGCCATTTTCCTTCGGGAGAGTGTCAATCCTCGTCCTCATCTTGGAGGTCCTCTGCTGGCTTCCCACACGGATCACTCAGCCTTGGGGCACAGATCCACCTTGCCAGCACAGACTTTCTAGCTTCCACCGCTAGCCATGGGCCTTTCTGATGCAGGTCCTTGATATGGGCCTGCACGGGACATTGCCATGGGCTCCACACCCTTGACTGGACACTTTGGGCCTCCAGCACATACAGAGAGGTTTACACTCTCTTACATCTGACAGCAAGCACTGACTAATGTACTTATGAAGTGAAACACTCACCATCATGCTCAGTGTTAGGGCTTGTATCTGGATGTCCCTGCAAAGCCTCATGCACTTACAGGTGGGGCTTTTTGGAACAGGTTGGATCTAGAGAGTATGATACTGGGATTAAAAGTGGGAGGTAATAATTAGTCCACTGATTTTCTATTGGTTTATTGAAAGGAACAGTTATTGTGTAATTGCTTGATCAACCTTACATGCTGCCATCTGGTTATCTGAGTAACCAATTTGAAGATAACAATATGTAATACAATAACCATTGTTAATTTCCTACCACCTTGTTTAAATTCTGTATTGTTTTTATGTTGTTTTGTTTATGTCTTTGTATTTGTAAATTTTTGTTCTTTTATTTTTAATTTTTTTTAAAAAAAGAAACAGTACAGAGCCTGGTGGGGGAAGTGTGTGATATTAAATTAATCCACTAATTGGAATTAACATAGTTCTGAGAGTGGCTACATGGATTTACAGAAGACAGAAGCCCCACCCTGGGTTTGAGTGGTAACAGCCAAAATTTTGTATCCTAGATGGAATTAAAGGGCAAGCGAGGCTGGTTACTTTCTGCTGCTCTTTCCTGCCTAGCATGCTGTGGACTGTGTGTCCTCTGCCCTCTCCCTGTCCGTGGCTGCCCGGCCTGGAGCCAGTTGACTCTGGGCTAAACACTCTACAAACTGTGAGCCAAAGTCTATCTGTCATCCTTCAACTTTAGGTATCAGTATTTCGTACTAGCAATGAGAAAAGTAACTAAGACATCCAGAAATTCAGATATATCCAAATAAAAACTCCAGGAAACTCTATTTACACAAAACTTATGTATAGGTGTGTTAGCTTATCCACAATAATGCCAAATTTAAAAACCCTAAGTAAGAATCCATCAACTGCAACATGATGAATTCAGATACATGCACACAGTGGAAAACTACTCTGCTAAGAAGTAGAACTACAGATATTAACAAAAATGTAGATGAGTGTCAAAATATACTATAAGTAAAATAAGTCAGACCCAGACTCAAAGTACAACACAATGGATGAATCAATTCAGATGACTGGAAAATTAAATATACTCAGACAGAAAACAGGTCAGTGATTACTAAGAAATTGCAGCGGAGAAACACTACTGCTGAGGTGCATAGTGGGGATATTTTAGGATGACATTTCTGTATCTTAATGATGATATTACTTAAATGTAATGCACATACTTTTGCCAAATATATGCATTTATCAGAACTGACAGAACTACATAAAAAGAATGCACTTTACTACAGTTAAATTATATCATAAAAATTAATATGCACAAAATATTTTTTAAATTGCCTAAATTGTGTTTCTTGATATACAATAGCGTCCTTGAAATTTGAGGCCAGGACAGTAGTCTAGCACAAGGCAAAAGATTCTGCCAGGCTTGGTGGTGCACACCTGTAATCCCAGCACTGGGGAGGCTGAGGCAGGAGAATCATTGCAAGTTCAAGATGAACCTGGGCTACAAAGTGAGCTCAAGACCAGCCTGAACTGCATAGCAAGACCTTGTCTCAAAAAGACAAAAAAAGAAAGGCAAAGGATTCTGAAAATAGCCAGTTTACCAGCGATGCTCAGCATCATAATCTCTGCAAGTCAGCTCACACTGCACCTTCCTAGGCCAAGGAAACAGGGGTGAGAGGATGAATGACGTGACACAAATTATCTCCACTCAGAACATGTCAGGCCTGCACCTGCCTACACAAGAGACTGCCTGGCACGGTAAATAGCTCCATCAGCTTTGCAGTCTCTGAGAACAAAATGTGAGTAACGCATTTAGGCTTTGGACATGCTGCATAGCAAAAGAAGTTTTTCACATCGCCATTCTTATACATGTTCATTAAAAAGAAATTCTCATATATGCTGATCTGAAAGGATCATTTATTACTGAAATGAATGAAACATTATCTGATTATGTAAAGTAATGTCTTACATAACTTATGTATTTGGCAAAGGGCCTAACTATTTTTTACCTTCAAAGATTTCCTAAATGTCATATTTATCTCAGGGAAAAACATACAACCTGAAGTGTGCAAATAAAATAGCCTAGCTCTGTCCTCAATTGTCAAATACACAAGCAGCATGAAGTTTTGTATTATAAGTCTAAAAGTAGCAACATCACCCATGCAAATGGGCAGTCAGTGGTTCTTCACCTGGGAGCTATCTCTGCAAACTAACCAGGGAAAAAACCTTACAGTAATAATTAGAAATTATTGGAATCTGCTTTGAATCTATTTCTATTTGATTTCCTGTTAGGCTCTTTGAACTCTAAGGCGGGTCAACACAATTGATACATACGTGTTTCCTAAATAATACACCTACACACACTTGTGGAAATGAATGCTAAATCTCAGTGATACTATAGAGTACAACAATTCCAAAGGACTACACTGATTAGCATAAATATTTGGAGAAAATTGCTTACCTAAGTTGTTGATTGGCTCACACTTATGTTCAAAAATTAAATGAGGATGTATATTTGTTTGGCGAGCAATATTTATATTTTTTACAATCATGATGGCTAATTCAGAAATATATACATTTCCTATGGTGTTTACTTATGTTGGTGATGTTGCATTCAACTAAGGAGTTCAGAAATTAACCATGCCACCAAGAATCTTCTCTAGAAGGTACCAACACAAAGTTGGAAAAGCTAGAACTAAATTTTTTAATGTTTAAGTATAAAACATTAAAGTATAAAAGGATTTAAGTACCCATTTAAGTATAAAAGGATAAAAGAGAAAAAGCATTCTATTATGAAAAAATACAAAGTACCAAAGTTCTCAGAGTATGTAAATTGTAAAAACAAATTAACTATGTCAGGCAGCTTTCTGTTGTTGTGACAAAGTACCTGAAGCCCACAATTTAAAAAGAGGAAAGGTATATCCTGACTCAAGGTTTCGGAGATTCCAGCCCAAGGTCAGGCAGTTCCGTTGCTTTTCTGACTGACAGCAAGGCAGAAGCCTCACCATGGCTGGGCACATAGAGGAAGGCTTCTCATCTCAGGGTGGGCGGAAGCAAAACAAGAGCAAGAGGGCCCAAGAGGACACAGTTAGGACCCAAATATTCATCCCAAATTCCTATCCCCAATTACCCACTTCTTGCAATCAGGCCCAGCCTCTGTTTTTCTCGTCCCCATCAATTCATCACTGCTCTGTTGAAGTTAAAGCTCTCACGACCCTGTCACCTTCTAAGGGCTTGTCCTCTGGACATGTGAGCCTCTGGTAGGATGTGAGAGATCTACACCTGAAGGTTAGCAGGGCATATGTTGTTTTCCCTAACAAGTGGCTTAGTTTAAATTATAAATGAAATGAATGAAATGAAATGAAAATGAAAATACTAATGTTAGTAAAAATAGTTACTTTATGTCAGGCAATATTTTAAGATATTTAAGATACTTAGCTTATTGAGCAGGTTAAGGTAGTTTCAGTTATTTTTATTTTGCACATGAGGAAAAACCTGGATCCCTGTAGACATTTGTTCATCATCATGATATTATACAATAAATAAGTCTGATATCTCAGAGGCTTAATATCCCCCAAATCCAAGTTTTCACTGATAGCACAGTTGTTGCCTCAGCAGCTCCCGTCACTGCTCATTTCCATTGCTAATAATACAATAGCACAGACAGAGTGAATTGTAAAACCGTGATTTATTTGGGGTCAGAATTCTGAAGTCCCAGGGTGAAGGGCCACATCTGGTGATGGTCTTACTGCTGGCGCAGGGCACCACATGGCAAGAGACAGTGACTTGTATGTGTACATGTGTTTTTACTCAGGTCTCTTTTTCCTTATGAGACTATTACAATTTATTCATGGAGTCTATACCTTTGTGTACTTGGCTGTTTGATTCTTTCCCCTTATTCTTTTTTTGAAATGGGAGTTAAATTTCAGCACAGGGAGCCTTAGAGGACACACTGTAATCATATCCAGATCATTACATTTCCCACATCCTGTTAGTGCTGTTTTTTAGGACCTTTGCCATCTTAAGATTCTAGGAATTGTCTGTTGGATCCCCTTCAACCAGGTGGCTGACAAGTGGAAAGAGGATGGGAGATTATAGGTATTTTTAGCAGTCAAGTTATGAAGTGACACATAAAATTCTACCTGCAATACATCGACTAGAAGTCAGACGTATGGGCCCTGTTAATACCAAGTCAACTTAAAGAATACCAGTTTTTTATTTGCTCAAGAAAATGAAATGAGATCGATAGATACTGAGTTTGTCTGCCATTTTTGTAGCCTGGCATTACTGAAACCACTATTAGTGTTAAAGGAATTCTTGCTTCATGATTTTAGGTCTTAACACTCAGAAAAGAAAGTTAATGGTGAAAGAAATCTCAGATTTTGTATGAATTAATTTTCTCTCATCTTGTCTCCATCTTCTATTAGTAAGACAAATCAGAAATCTATTTATTTGTCCTATTAATAAATCAAAGAAAATTTTAGTCTGAATGAACAAAAAAGTGGCATGTTTATACAATAGAGTACTTACTGCTCAGCTATAAAGAGAGATAAACTCAAGCTTTTTTATAGGTCAATGGATGCAACTAAAGAACATATTAATAAGTGAAATAAATCAGATTCTCATGAGTAATTATCATATTGTCTCCCTAGTATAAGAAACTGAAAGAGTAAATAAAATCCAAAAGGTGCAGCAGGTATTGTGAAAGGGAAAGGAACTGCTCAAAAGGAAAGAACAACTGGGATGGGGGAAAGGAGAAAAGAAGGAAGGGGAAACACACACACACACACACACACACACACACACATGCACACAAGATAGGTAAGATAATTGTACTACTAATATTTATTACTTCATTGAAAGCAATCTAATAACCACTGTTAATTTCCTGTCTTCTTCGTTTGAAATTCTGATGTTTTTATGGTTTTTTCAATTCTCTTTTTTAAAAAGAGAATACTTTAGGAGATTAGATAACTCAAAGCTACCCAATATTTGTAAACTAACTTGCATTAAATGCAATATCCTCACTTTGGGATAATAGTCTCCTTTACAGTTTTGATAAGGATGAAAACTTTCCTTAAAATAGAACAAAGTGGGTCTGTGTTAGAGGAATCTTCATCAGTTGAAGTAGATTCAATGCTTGTAAGAACAACTCTCTTCCTTTAATCAGAGACAGTTCTATCTAATGCTGAAGAATACAGATTAGATGCCACGTTTACTTGTCTGCCTTCTTACTTGGATGTTCTATCCCCTCAGGCATTAGTAGTCTTCCTACTGCAGTCTAAGACCCAAACCTCTGTTAATATTACATGACCCAATCATTCTGCCTTGTGAAAAGCACTCTGTGAAAACCAATGATCAAATACCAAATTTTCCATTGTACTCAGATAAGCTTTCGAACAACATTAATCTGAGGCACTGTTAATTATGTACATAGTCATTATAGCGTTGCATGTAATTAAGCATAAATGCTAAGCAGTTCAAATAGATAACTTTATGATAATTAGTATTGCTTTCCCAGTCAAGTCAAATTTTGAATTTTAGTTTCCATGCTGTTAATTCTTTATAATTCTTCATGATCTGTTAGCAGAATCAATATTTACAATTTTTGCATAGTGCCACATACTGTTTAATCATTTCCCTGTTATCCCTAGGTACATACACCGATCCTCATAGGGGATGAACCCAATATAGCAAATGCGAGGTCGCCCTTGTCCTATTTATTTTCACCTAATGTATTCCTCCTGCCGTCCCAAGTCAGGTCTGAGCTCTGGCCTTTCAGAGGCACGTTCCCTCTGTTTATTTGTCTTCTCCCTGAGTTGGTATCACTTTTCAGTATTCACTCTTCATCCTTCAGGAATTTCAACACTGGAAAGAGTAGAAAGATGAGCCTAGGTGCACTTGGACTTTCTATTTCAGATTGAGATAGTCAAACGGAGTAGTTGGGCTGCATGGATTAAGTGGGTAAATGATGGATCTGAATCACTGAACCAATGCTAACCAGTGGCTTAAATTGGAGACCACATAAATTAGATCATGCCTCCTCTGTCTTTATTCATTTTATACTGTATAACTACATCTAAGCTTTTCTAAGAGTACAATTTCTGGCCTCCTTTTGCTACTCCAACTTCTGTGTCTTTTGATTCTATCTTTACTGCCCCACTGGGACGATTTTGAAAGATCTTAACTGGTCCTACCGGGAAATCTAGCGCGCTGTCGAGACTTCATCCGTGTTTATTTTCTTCAAAGTATTTAACAGTGATTTTTCTGTTTATTTTTGTGGATTCTCTATTTAGGGTTTGTGAAATTTTCTAGGTGTTCCATGTACTTATTTGATTATTTCAGTTTTCTTTTTTCCTGCCTCTTCTATTCAATGTTCACATGTAGTTTTTTTGTTTGTTTGTTTTCTTTCTTTTTGTAGCTCAAAATACTCTTGAAGGTACAATTTTTATTCATGAGATTTCAAGTGCCAACTTGTGTTTTTGACATCCATTTCTGCATCTCTGGTCTAAACTACTTCTTAGAAGTAAATTCAAATTCTCGATTGTCTGGTCATTATGGTACCAGTTATTATAATTAAATATAGCGAGAAATGAACAAAATTATCTATTTTAGTTGATCAGAAATGATTCCAAAGCTTTATTCTCATTCTAAACTAAAGCTATTATAATAATTTACTGATTTTTACCAAACATATGAAACATGTTTGTAACTACAGTAAACTGCCAAGTAGAGAATATCAAACCAAAATAAATAAATAAAATTGACTAGTTAACTATTTTATGGGTATACCATGTTTCCAAACATCCCAGAATGTGCAGTGGGGAATAGAGTAGTTATTAGGAACACAGGCTTTGTAGTTTGAATAACTTTGTTTTGAAAGCAAATTCTGTTATACATTTATTTTATAGTATTGGGCTAGGTATCAACTTTTAAAAAATAAACAAAACTGTTCTATGTAATTCAAGAACAAAGGAATTTAATTAAAATATTAGTGATTACTGGCATAGTAAAATTAGAAATTGAGGAGGGTGCAACTAGATTTCAAAGTAAAGTGTAGCAATTATGTTCCAGATAGAGAGTAAATCATGAGTCTTCCTGAGTGTGTCAGTGGAATAAGGCAGATAAGACCATTATTTCTGCCCCAGAAACTTTCAATTTAGATGAACAGCAAAAGGAAAAACCCTATAGATGAGATTGTGATATAGGAGGAAATCAAAAGTACAATATATTAGAATACAAACCAGAAAAAGGAGTTATCCACTGCCAAACGCTGCTGATAGACTGAATAAGGTTGAGGGGGATCCGCGATCAACATGGCAAATACTAGAGAGACATTTGTGTAAACAGTTTCTGTAGAGCAACGGAGATAAAAGCTTGATGGTGATTGGTTTATGGTAGAAGTGAAGGAAAAGAAAGAGGGTAGGTAGGTATTTTTTTGTTTTCTTCTTTTTAATTATATAAAGCAATGGAAATAGACGGTAGTGTCCAGTTGAGTTAGTGAGATCCAGGGATTTGCTTGTAAGTTTGGAAAAAATAAGAGCCTGCTCAGCACTGAGAGTGAATTAGTGCAATAATACATCAGAGGCCTCTTTAACAGGCAGTAGTAAATATCCTAGGTGTTTTCACCCATAGAGTCTCTGAGGTATTATGAAATCAACCACAGAGTATATAAAGTGTCTGACAGTTACCCAATGAAAATTAATTTATGATAATAGAGTGGCACATTAGTTTGCTATCCTTGAACTGATATAAATGGAACAAATGATGATTTGGGGGGAAATAGATTATAGGTTGAGTGACATAGCTGCATGTGTGCGGTGGTCAGGGTTCACAAGGGGAAAGACTTAATACAGGACACATAACTTATAGTATTATTTTATAGCATTCACCCAAAGCGTAAATGCAAGAGTTTAGGAGATCTGTCCACACACCAGAGACCCAAAGAATCCAGCTGAGCACCTACATCCCATAATAACAACCTCACAAGTCCAGTTGAAGACCTAGAGCCCACAGCAATGTTCTCTATGAATGCAGCTGAAGGCCTAGAGCCCATGGCGTTGTCTCACACATGTCTGTACCAAGGGTCTGTACTGGGAAGGTCCAAAGATCAGTGGCAGAACCTAGAAAGTCTGAGCCAGAGGGCTGAAGGATCTGTGCCAGCAGACTGAGGGGTCTGCACTGGAATCAGGAAGCGATGCTCAAAGTAAGGACCAGACAGCAGCAGCCATCCTCAGTGACAGTGACGACCGAGCTCCTCCAAAGATGAGAGCAACCAGGTTCATATCAGGAAAACCAGCGCCACAAGCTTCTCCAGGAGAAGCAACAGCTCACCGTCTTCCCCTTCATTTCTCTTTTTTAGGCTACTGACAGCCATCTTTATGTGGGCTTTCCCCACCCAGAATCATGCTGATTCAGTTCAGCTGGGTGTTACAAGTTGACCATCGCTTCATACACCACAGTATGTGATAAGAGATGGGGTGTGTGCCAGGAAGCAATGTGGGAGCTTTGCTGATGAGTTCAAGTGAATTTTTAAGGCAAGAGGAATGAGAGTATGCATAGCTTGGTAGAAAATGAGAGTAATTCTAGACAATCTCTGATTGACTCACAAAGAATTGAAAAACAAAATCATCATAAGTGACTGAATATTAAGGAAGTTTGGAGTTTTAAGAACAGTAGATCTGTTCAATTATTGTATGAGAGAGTTCAGAATAATTAATCTAAGGAAATACTGTGAATAGTTATACATACCCGGTGCTCAGAAACACTCAGATGTTTTTGCACTGGACCTTTTGTTCATTTAATTTTTATTATAATTCATTTCTGAACGCCACACTAGTCTTATAGCAAATAACGTATGTTAAATCTTTTAACTTTACTACTCAAAATACTTATTTCTGGTCCTGTAGAAAAAAGAATAAAATAGGTGTTGTTGCAATAAATTAATAAGCCTATTTTCAGACAATAAAATCGGTCATACAATCTACACAAATACTTTCCAGGTAAGCAAATTTTATTCCTGTCAGAAATTAGTTGTGCACTGTATTCACTCGTGTAACTTTTTCTCTGTTTCATGCATTTATCATATTGGATCTTAATTTGCTGCCAGGATTTACTAACATTTGCCTCAATGATGTATTTATTCTGAAAGAGTTCAAATATAATGAAATATAGTATGCCTATTATTTGTATAACATTTTGCACAAATAAAAATAAATTACTGAAATGGAATACATTTACATTGATTGCTACAAAAGTTACATGTGGATTGGTAAATCACAACAAGCCCACAAAAGATAGAAAATCAATTGATGTGGCAGGTAGGAAAGGCATGATTACTGATATCAGCCATTGAGCTGACATTTTTCCTGGTGAAATAATTTAATTTAACAGAATTTGAAACTATTTGTGACTTTGAACATAGTGATAAGCTAAAAAGTGGAGGGGTACACATATTGATCTGTAGTTTTATTAATGATACTTCAAACAGAGGCAAACATCATATTGTAAAGGCAACAGGTATTGTTCTCTAGGTCAATCACCAAACCATTCTGTGAAAACAATCAAAACTGTATTATTAGGGTTATGTACTGAATGATATTTAAATGCAAACAATGTACTATATACAGTTTAACATGAAAACTACATTTCCCCCCACAGATTTGTTACCCAGTTGTCAGCAGTTGAATTGCCAGTACAAATGTGCAATGATCAGAAATAGTACAAGATGTTACTGTGAAGATGGCTTTGAAATAAGAGAAGATGGGAGAAGTTGTAAAGGTGTGTATGGAATATAATTCTGTTTGTGGTAGTTAGCCTTCCAGTAGTGTTACAAAGTCCCTGACTGTATTAACACAGAAGAAGGGAGTGTTTATTTGGGCTCAGAGATTTGGAGGTTTAAGCCCCAGATGGATTGGCACCGTTGCTCCTGGGCCACGGAGGGGGCAGCATGGCATGGTGGGGATACGTGAGAGAGGAAGCCTGCTCATCTCATGGCAATCAAAGAAAGGAAGAGCTAAAGATATACAGTCTCATAATTCCCTATGAGGCCAGACTCCCAATGACCTAAGACTTCCTGCAAGGCCACCTCATTAGTGTCACATACTAAGCATAAATCTTATAGCATGTGGATTTTGGGGTGACATTTAAGATGTAAACTACCATGCTGATGAAAATTCTGGCAAGCTTAGTTAACAGAACCTGAAATATCTAAGCGTCTGTCGTGTTTTACATTCAATATTTATCTCTTTTGTTTCTTGAGGTGTATAAATTCACATTTACCCCAAAACATAAATTTACATATGAATTTAAATCAATCAAGTTTCAATCTATGATGCAATAGTATAAAAAGGATAATATATTAATGTAAAAAGTGTAAATAATGATACATAGATAGATAGATGATAGATAGGTAAATATTACATATAAGGAGATTTTTTCTTTTTACTATGTAGTTCAAGCTGGCCTTTACCTCACTTTGTAGCCCAGGCTGATCTCAAATTTGCAAAGATCCTCCTGCCTCAGCCTCCCAAGTGCTGGGATTGCAGGCATATGCCACTACACAATGCTCAAGGAGAAATATTTTACTAGCACAATAGATTTCAATTTTTAAACAATATGTTTGGTCTCTTTTAATTATTTTAACATTTAAGTGTGTTATATCTCTCCTATTGCCGTTATATACTAGAAAGATGTTAAATAACTAAAATAATTACTCATACAACATTCTTTACAATATTTACATTGCTCATTCCAGCAGGTATCATTTTTCAAACACCAATATTAATAAATTATATATATATATATATATATATATATATATATATATTAGGGTGAGTGTCTTAATGATTCCCTCTACCATGCTGAAAATTCTGTAATTTCTCCATTATACTGACAAACTCCAAGTATATATAATCTGAAGCATGTATGTGTTCTAGTTATATAATTACTTTATGAGTTACTTGGAATCCATCTATCTATATATTTCATCTATTACAGTATATATAATATATCTTATGTGTAGTATATACTTATTTTTAAAGATGCTTTCATCTTTTTACACACAAATTTGTATGCATATAAAATCGGGGAATAGCTTCATTCATTGCTCAAACACGTCTTGAGTATGTTCCAAAGAAACTGTGCTTTGTCAATTATTTCACATCTTTGTTTTAAAATTATCACTGTAACCTTAATGTAGGATTGTAAAGTTCAAAGAATCCTCAAGCAAAACATTGTAGAAAATCTTGCTGACAAAAACAACAAAAGCGAGACCCTGAGATATTAACTGACTTGCTTAAATTCACACATCTTCTCAGTAACGCTGCTGATAGGTAAACTCTGGTCTGTGGAACTGGGTTATTTTTATCCTGCAGAGACTCACTGCCTTTTCAGGTATTCTTAGGACTTGAATTTTAGTTTGTTGCTTATTAGTTTTGTGTATAATACAAATGTTGTGAAATATTTCTTATTCCTTAATATTCCCCAAAGCTTGCATAAGGAACAAAAGTGATTTGGTTTGTCACATTGTTTTAAACCAACATTTGAAAGTCAGGAGATTGCACATAAAATTTTTGACTTTATGAAAAATCAAGTATCAGTAGATCTCTCATAATCACCGAGGTTAGCCTGGTATAAATAGTGCCACAAAATTGTGTCACTGGATATGCTTGCAATTTGTACTTCAAAATAGTCCTTTGCATTTATACACCTCTAATGCATCTTTCTTACACATTTGCTACAACTTACTCCTGTAGGAATCAAAATTTGCAGTTCCTTTTGCAAGGCTAGAACTGAATTAAAAACTTGGATTCGCTAATCTCTTAATGAAATGCATAAGCACAGCCATAATTGGTTTCTTCTGTTGAGGATTCATAAAGAATTGCATAGTAACTATTTTGGAACTCACCAGTGAAAAAGGAGTTTTTCTCTGCACTCTTTGACAACCAGGTCTGAGAGGCACTTATACCTCCCTGAAATTGTATTTCCAGTCAGTTCTCTGCCCTGAAAGGAGAAGAAGGTAGGGGAGCAGAAGGAGGAGGAGGAGGAGGAGGAGGAAGGGTGGCAGGATCACAAATTCTGACCAACTTATTTCACTGTGACCAGTTTTGTGGAATTTGATCAACATCACAGCAGTATGTCCTGACTAAGTACAAGGAACCAAAGAAATCATTAATCATAAATCTCTCCTGGATAACAGAATCACATCAGAAAAGGTGAAATAGCAACAAAAGTTGACATATCTGTGAAAGTACAAAAATCGTTATTGCAATCAGAGGCTAGACTTTACCAAGTGCAAGACAAAATATGCTTTCAGTATAACTGTGGACTTCCTTCCAAAAACTCTTCTTCCTAATGCCAAAAGTACTTAAAATGAGTTTTCCATGACTATAGATTAGTATAGGACACTAGAGAACTCTGAAAATAAGTGCAAATCAAATGCACAGACTTCCAATTTAAATAAACTCTTGTTCTTCTCAGCAATCTTCTTACTTTTCCCCATAGTAATCTTTTTTATTAGTCTGGGTTTCCCCAGAAGCAAACTCCAAAACAGAATTTTAATATCTATTGATTTTCCTTTTCTTTCTCCTTTCTTTCCTTTTCTTTTGTCCTTCTCTCCTCTCCTCTTCTTCCTCTCCTTCCTCTTCTTCCTCTTCTTCCTCTCCTCTTCTCTTCTCTTCCCTTTTTCTTCCCTATTGGCCACTCAGTGAGAGGTGACAGAGAAATAGTTTGAATTATTAAGCAGGGTGCAATAAAGTTTCACTGAAACTTATGTGTGTCAAAATCTTCCAATATGCTGATCCAGGAAGTATTTAAATGGTTGTGCGCCAGAGCTGGAACGATCCTGCTGGAGTCTGCTCCTGCCCTGGGTACGGGCAGAGCTGCTCCTGGGAGGAGTAAGGGCTTTGCAGAGGTGCGGTCCAAGCCCCACGGGACGTGGAATCACACTTAGCCATCTGAAGGCTATGAGCAGGCAATTCTTAGTATAACTCCTTCAGTGATCCCACCCAAATTTTACTCCAAGTCTTTCTTATTCTCTTAAAATAGCTTTTCTGAGTTGACTCTCTTTAGTATTGCTTTATTTTCTAAACATAGACTTTGTAAATCCACCTGATAATAATTTAACTTATCCTTATTTCTCATGATTTGTATTTGTGCTGTCTTATACTTCTTTTGCTCTGATTTGAGAAGTTTACTTTCTCATTCATTTTTTCTTTATTTCTAATGAAAGTCCCATTTAAATGAACTTCTGCCTTAACTTGATTCATCAATTTTTACCATTTTATTAGGTATCCTTAAACATTACCTTTACTCTCAACTCTTTCAAGTCCAGATTATTCTTGGAAGTAGTAAAGTTTTCACCAAATTGTCCGACTTCATTCCCAATGGACTCTGAGTACTTTTCATAATTAGAGAATGCTTTATTATAAGGAAATGCACGGCACCATTGTACCGTTCCATGAGACTTGTCTCATGTAGCGGGAGGACACATATTTTTGCAATTCTGTTTTATTCAGAGATTAGTACAGTGGTTAGAGCACAGGACAGAGTACATTTGTCTACATAATTAACTCCTGACAGGATGTCTTTATTTTCCTGGTCAGTTAAGAATCATTGAGTACCTACTCTTCATGAAATTTTAACCAGATGCTAGAGGAAAAAAACATACAGAGAGGATGAAACGTATTAACACCAAGAGGTCCACAAATATCAAAATAAAATTTAATGAAGATAAAATTCTGGGCTTAATAATTCTCAATACTTTCCCTTTTGTAAATTAGTGAGGATGGTTTATATAGTATAGCTCAGAAGTCTTATTTAATGTGTGATTTAAAATCATGTTATTAGACTAATTCTTTATTAACAATGAAAAAGTCAATGTTATAAGCACTGCAACTATTTAATAAATACTTATTACAATGCATTTTGTACTTTTAAAAAATTCCAAAGACTTCTACCCGCCCATCACAAACATAAATAAATGATCTTTTATAATACATGATTCGTTATTAAATTTGATATTTTCTTTTTGTAATTATTAGGACCATAATGAACTTGGATTTCAGTTAGTGTGGTTTGGAAAGGATTATAGTTATGAGTTCTTTTTAAAGCAATACTCTATTTCCATCTTTCAAATATGCATATTTTCTTCAAGGAGAAATAAAATGTCCAAGAATAAAGCTGCTTCAAATAATGCTTTCCCTTTTAGATCAAGATGAATGTGCTGTTTACGGTACATGCAGCCAGACCTGCGTGAATACGCACGGCTCCTATGCCTGCGGGTGTGTAGAGGGCTACGTAATACAACCAAACAACAGGTCTTGTAAGGCCAAAACTGGTAAGCTACGATGCTTTTCGTCTTTTCAAAATTTCTTGTTTCATTTTACAATTCCTTTCCGTTAGAAAATGTCCTTCATTTTAATGCGCTCTTCCACAATTAGAAATCCAGATCACATCTTTCAGTTGGCACCAGTTACTATAAAACTTTTCTGCCGCAGAACGTTTCTAATTTGCAAAACTTATTCAGAAGAGATGAATTAATTGATTGAAATCACCCGTCTATTTTCCGGACATTTGCAACAAGAGTTCCTCCTACATTCCTAACAGATTTCGCGTTGCCTCCAACATTCATGCTCCACATAATAAAGCAATCTGCTAAACCATACACCAGGTCATGTTAGTCTCTTCCTCAAATCACTTAGCAATTTTAAATCACCCTGAGAACAAAATGTGAGCCACTCACAGGACAACGAGAGCCTAGTTATCTGGTCCCACCGCCCCTCTGGCGTCCTCTCTCCTCACTGTGCCCTTCCACTGTCAAGGAGAGCTGAACTGATTTCCTTCGCTTTTAGTGAGCTACGCTGCTCTTACCTTGGAGTCGGGACATTGGCTGGGCTTTTTTGTTGGTTAGTTGGTTGGTTTTTTGCCTACAGTGTGATGTTTATGGTAATGTCTCTGTCTTAGCATTTAACTCTTAGCTGAAATATGAACATGCAAAATAATCTTCCCTAACGATTCTATTTAAATATATACTCTCTCTGTATTTCTATCTCATTTTCAGTTTTATATTCGTTACAGCACTAACATTTGAAATTGGCTCATGTATATATTTATTTGCTTACTATGTTATTTTTCCAACATAATATAAAAAAGAAAGATAAAGAGGAAGTGCAGGAGAGGTACTGGAAGGAGGACAAAGGAAGAGAAGAGAAAAAAGAAGAGAGAGGAGTGAAATGTCTTTTTGATTAAAGTTACTAAAAACGTGTTCTCTACTTTTTGTTGTTAGAATTTTGTTTTGAAGCTGCCTTTTGCTTCTTACCCACAAATAAATGTTATAGTTTCTATGTAATTTTTAGCCTACATTAAGCACTCAGCAAATATCATTAATCTATTGATTACTTCATGAAACAACTTTCAGATTCACTAGTAACAATCAGAGAATGCTAATTTTTTGCATGCTGAATTAGCTTGGGAATAGTAGAGGGTTATAGTATACATGATTTTCGATCTAGTTTTTTTTTTACTTCACTTTAATCTAGTTTCATATCATGCATCTTCAAATTATGTTGTTTTGACAAATTACTAGGCCTCCGCCCTCCCGTTATTAACAACTGACAATTTAAGCATAGGATGGGATTGCTGTTTCTCAAAGCTCATTGTGTGAAACATTGGATTTTCTCCATAAGCTGCTGCTGTCGGCTCCCTTCACACATAACCTCATGTTATGCTCAATGATTTCCCTGGGATAGTGTCATTAATTATTTATTCAAGTAATTTATATGCAAAATCACAAAGAAAGAAGCACTTCTTACTCCCTTCAATTACTGCCCCTGTGATGAAGCCCTGTTTGTTTGAGGGAAGCAATCCTTGAGAAAAGTCAGTTCATGTTATATGATCCACTTTTTCTCACCACTGAGAGTTTTGACTTAAATTATTGATGGGCTAAAGAAGTAGAAGTCTTGTTCTTTGCTATTTATATTGATCCACAGAATATTGCTTTGATTACACTAGGAGAGTATAATGTGATAAATCTTATATAACAAGGAAGCACTGCTCTTTCACACAAGGTTATCTGACAAAAACAGAATGATACCAGAGAGGAATGATACATGATAATGTCTTACTGCATCAGGGAAATTTGATGACTCTAGCATTGATAATGAAATATACAAATAGCTTCACCTCTTGGTTCGTAGCTTTGCAACAATATTGGCCTACAGAGATTGAAAAATGCAGAATTCCTTTGGAAATAATGTACTTTATAGCACAAGGGAAATAGGTTGTTAGTAATATGGGCATGACTGTGTAACAACACTTATTCTAATGGTCACATGTGTATTTGAATCAATGCATTTGTAAAATTTAAGAGAAAAAGTAGTAGCTTCATTTGTGTTTCTTCATATTTATAGCAAATGGCCCAGAGGAAAGATTTTACTTTTGGTATCCATACAGTTCTACTTAGCGAATCAGATTTTAATATTTTGTGCCTCTTTGTGGCACACGATTATGCATGATGCTCATCTAATTTTCTCTAACCTCCTTTTCATCTGGTTTTAAACTATGCAATAGCATTTTATATCCACCTACTGTTAGTGAAAGGTTATAAATTAAGTCCTGCTTGTCTTTACTCTTACTATTACTACCTTTGGACAACTGGCTAATGCTTTTGGATAACTGACTAATGCATTTGGATAACTGGCTAAGATTGACCCCCTCTTTTGCTTTTATCTACAGTTTTACTCCAGTAAGATCTAGAAGACCTGATACTTCCTTAAGTGAAGGGAGAGTTCCAGAGCTGTTAGCTGCTGGGGATTGTGGGAAACTGGGAAGGCCAGAGCAGATGACCTCAGCGTGGACTTGAGTAAAAGATCTCTAGACTTAGAATAATATAACAATATCACAATGATGTACTTAAGAAGCAGGTTCTGCAAAGACTCTACAAAATGAATGATGCAATCAGAAATACTGGCAGAAGTAGTGTTTTAGAGGTCAATTGGCTGGGAAGCTTCTTATAAAGGTCTAACTAGGTCCAGCCTAAATTAATACCATAGTATCTCTTAACTACTCCCTCCAAAACATGCTATAGAGGTTTATTTTCAATGTGACAACTGATAGTAATTAGTCAAATCAATCTAAATTAATTGGCTGTTCCACCCTTGCAATATCATGCCTGAACTCAAGTAATATTCATAAGCCTTAGGAGCACCTTTAAGAAGTAATTGTAGTGGAGGGAGTGGATTTTAGGCACTGTGGCAGTTGGAAAAGAGATTAATGTTAGGCAGGAAACTTTTTCATTCCTATGGGCTAATGTAATGCAGACATTCTACACTTTGTAAGATTGACTCCTACTATTAAAATATTATATGCATACATTTTACAGTTGAAAGAATATCTTGTCCACCTCTACATTTACAATGTGTATTTCTTAACTCAGAGTAATTTCCAAAAGAAAGGATGTCTGCAACATACATTGTCTGAAAATAACTTTGCACGTAACCACTTGAATAGTTCTATAATACAGGAGATTTGAAGTTACAATTATCATGATGCAGCAATCGTCACTTTGGAAAGCCATATACACTAACAGGTTGTACTTTTCTAATTAAATATCAAGATTTTTTAATTTGGAAAGAAGTTGAAAATAACCATTTGTGGATACCTGTTGGTCTATCATCCATTTCTGTCCAGGGTGAACAGGTCCCAAGAATGAGATACCCACAGGTGAGTAAGAAAGCGAGAGAAAAAAGAAATACAAGAGACACAAATTTCTGGGATCAGGGGACTTACAGCCCCTTGGACTGCAGCCCAGTCGGCTTTTACTAAGAAAGAACCAAGGGTGTAGCTAGTACAAATGGGTGGATACCAAATATTTTAGCAAGGATAATTAAGGGATTCCCCTTCTCTACATGTAATCCAACACACACCTGTAATCCCAGTACTCAAGGGGCTGAGAAAGGAGGATTGTAAATTTAAGGCTAATCCGGGCTGTAAAGCGAAGCCTTATCTTAAGAAACTTTTATTTTTTTTTTATTTTTTTTAAATTTTATTTTAAAGACAAAAGAATGGAGACATATGAACCAGAAAAGCCATAAACAATACAGAAAATACAAAGTTATACAGAATATAGTAGGGAATTAGAACTGGATGTTGTATGACATAGTTATCTTCACATTAGTTAACACAAAAACATTAAAGGAAATACCAAATTATAGATAAGATAGTAGGGAATTTGCACTGG
>PVLD010005692.1:73242-109217 GCA_004027595.1 Dinomys branickii | reverse complement strand
GTTTTTGCTTTGAAGTTTACATTGTTTGCAAACATAATAGCTACCCCTGCTTTTTTCTGGGGGCCTGTTGCATGGAGAATTGTTTTCCAACCTTTAACTTTCAACCTATGGATTTCTTTTTGAGTAAAGTGTGTTTCCTGTATACAGCATATCGTTGGATTGTGTTCCTTAATCCAGTCTTCCAATCTTTTCCTTTTGAGTTTTGAGTCGAAGCCATTTACATTAATGGTTATCATGGTTATATGTTGGCTTATTCTAGTCATGTTATTTACTTGAAGTTTTCTTTCTTTTGCTGACTGTTTAATTATTTGTTCTGTTTAGGGAGTTATTTCTATAGCTGTTCTTGGGATTGTGGTCTCTTTTTTCTCCGTCTAGCATATCTTTTAGTGCTTTTTCCAATGCTGGTTTGGCACTCATGAAGTCCTTCAGTTGTTCTTTGTCGTGGAAATATTTTATTTCTCCATTGAATTTGAGGGATAATTTTGCAGGATACATCAGTCTGGGTTGGAAGTTGTTTTGTCTCAGAATCTGTAGTATCTTGCTCCAAGCTCTTCTTGATTTCATGGTTTCCGTTGAGAAATCTGCTGTGATTCTGATGGGCTTTCCTTTATAGGTAATCTGTTTCATTTCTCTGGCAGCTTTTAATATTGTGTTCTTTTGCTGTATATCTGGGATCTTGATTATTATATGCCTGTGTGTGTTTTTCTTTGGATTATGGATCATTGGTGTTCTATATGCCTCACTTAATTGAACTTCAGTATCTTTTACCTTGTTTGTGAAATTTTCTGCTATTATTTCCTCAAATATTCCTTTTATATTGTTTGTGAGATCTCCTGCTGTTTCACACACTCCTATAATTCGAATAGTGTTACGTTTTGCCTCATCTTGCAGCTGTTGGATTGACTTTTCTTGTGTCTTTAATGATATCATGAGATTCTTCCTTTCACGCTCGTAAGCTGCCATGCTGTCTTCAAGTTCTGAAATTCTATCTTTGGTTTCATTTAAATGGTTTTGCATGCTTTCAACGTTAGTTTTCAAATCCTGGCATTCTCTTTGGACCTGTTTCATTATTCGTAATTCATTCCTAAATTGCTCTGGTAAGGTTTCTATTTGTTTCCTATTTTCTTCTAGTCTTTTGTCTATTTCTTGTCTGTGTGAATGGAACATTTCTTCCATCATTGTTTTCAGCTCGTTTTTTGTCTGAGAAATCATTGCGGGTATGTGGGTTATTTCTGCTTTAAACTCTTTCATGGCCTGTTGGAGTTGTTTTATTTTGGATGCAATTGTTTCATAACTTGAAGTTACGAGGCTTCCTGGTTCCCCTGTATCTTCACATTCAAAACTTGTTCTGGGTGGGGTTGAGTTTTGAGACTGCGTTTTGTTCCTCCGTTTTCCCATTTTTGGGAATCAGATTCAAAATGTGGAGCTGTAAATTCCACAGGCAGTTCAGCAGGCAAAGGTCTGCTGCAGAGGCTGCTCCAATGATTCCTTCTCTTTGGGAGAATGTCCCTTAAAGCTGTCTGCTGAGATTTCCGCTTCTACTCCCTACCCCAAGACCTGGCCGGGGCGAATAAACAGCTCGCCTCCCCAAGATTCTTGCAGACAGGCCACTCAGGTGTTCCTCCCTGGGTGGAGCTCCTTCCCCCCTCACAAAACCCGTTGGGGCGCCTAGGTAGTTCTTCCCACCCGGGAGATCCCGCAGTCCTTAAAGCTGCTTTGTTGTCTCTCGCTGGGCTGAGCTTCTTCCCAATTCAGGAAAAACCAGTTAGAGCACCCGCTTAACTCACCCTGTGATCGTGCAGACAGGAATGCCGTTCAGATGTTTCTCCCTGGATGGAGCTTTTTCCCGACTCAGAAATCCCGCCGATCGCTGTTGCTGCAGTTCACGCAGCGCCGCCTGCACGGGTGGGGTTCTGAGCGGGATCCCGGAACGCTGCCCAGTTTGGCACAGTCTGTCCCAGTAGCACGTTCTCTGAGTTTCCTCTGCTCCGCTGCCTCCAACAAATCCTGGTTACAGCCGCCTCTGAGCCAGTCAGGTTCAGGAGCTGAAGCCGTTCTTCCCTCCGCACTCGCTCTCTCAGCTGTACGCGATTTGAACCGAGCTGCGGCCCAAGTGCAGCACCGATCCCTAGGGCTCCCAGCTCTCAAGATCCGCCCACTTCTCACCACATGGCTTGTCAGCCGGCCCTTTAATGCTCAGGCCGCGGAGAGCAGCCCGATCAGTTGGAATTTTGCATCCACGGACCGGGCAGCTGTGCGCAAAGGATCGGTGTCTGGGGCAGATTCCCTCTGCTGCTCACCTGGTCGCCATCTTCCCGGAAGTCTCAAGTGTCTTCTTGAAAAAAGAGAATGAAGAAGAGGCATGTGGTAAAACCAGAATTGAGAAGGGAAAATTCTACAGCATGTTATGTTTTCACTTGAAGAGTGCCTTCTGTTTGATCCATGTGAATAGACAGCATTCAATGAACAAGGAATACACTGTAAATCCACTCCAACCTGGAGGCAAGATGAAAGCTGCTTATATCAAAACACAATCCAGACACTGGCTGTGGGCTTGCATCCAGGACAGACTTAACCACTCAGGTACTGGCTGGTAAGCAAAAGTCAGTCTTTCAAAAAAGTAACTAAAGTGTGCCATTAATAGTAAACTCACAGAAGCAGACAAAAGAGCACACTGGTCTAGAAAAGATACTGAAGAGGGCATCAGAAAAATCCAGTACACTGGGTAGTTTTAGCCACTCATGATCTACATTTATTCAACGACCACCAGACATAGGTTTATTCTTCCTATTACAAACATACAGATGACTACAGCATAAGAAAGAACATAACCTGTCTGAACTTGCATTCTCGTAGAAGGAGACAGTGAACAAACTATTTCATATATCAAAGGTCATTACAGTATATTAAAATTAGAGAGGGAAAGCATTAAAATTTTTGATAGAATTGTCAAAATAAGCTTCATTAGGAAAAGTACCTCAGGGAAAGTAGTGAGCAAGTCAGGCAGGTATTCCAGGAAATAGCTTTGCAGTCAAAAACAAGGGCAAATACAAAGTTCTTACAGCAGGAACCCTGGTTGTTTGTGCAACTAGTGGCCAGAATAGAGAGACCTATGGCAAGAGTAAGAGATGAGATCTGAAAAGATCCAGATGTGGGACCAGGTAGGACTTGCTGGGTAATTGTAAGTACAGAGCTTTTATTTTAAAAGAGACAAAAATCATTGGCAGGGTTCTCAGCAGAAAAATGGCCTGATCTGGATCACAGTTTGAAAAGAACACCTGTCTGCGTTTTGAGACAAGGTGGGTGGGCAAGGAAGGAGTAGATGGCTAATATCACATTCACCGTCAGTGGCTAGACCCAGAATGAGAGCAACGCAGGTAGCTGAGACTTTAGGTGATTCTCAATTTATTTTGCAGAGACAGATAACATGACTTATTGGCAGATTAAATATGTGAAAAAAAGGGAAAAAAAGGAGTTTTATTTGATTCTAAACTACAACAGCGCTTGACTAGTGGAGTTGATCTTGGCTTCAAACTATGGTCAAATTCATTGACTATAATTTTCATTGTGTCCTGTCTACTCAGCTTTGAGAAAGGGTACAGGTTGGGAATCAATGTGGAATTAATTGCAACAGCACAACAGAAGTGCTGTGATTCCTACTAGCAATTCCTGAAATCCCCAAGTCACTCTATTCTTGTCATGCTTAAGTTTGTAAGAGAGAAAGCAGAGGCACAATGTTTAATATCTGCTCAGGGAAACCGTTAGCTCGGGGGTCCCTTTAACTTTTATACTTTGTGCAGCTGTATCTTATAATACAGTTCAGCTATTCCTAGAAAAATATTCTCAAAAATACAGTTCAAATACTGTGTCCTATGCATAACAACTTGTGCTGTGATCACACTAAAGTGACAGGGGTTATATGCCTATATATTTCATGATTAGTGTACTGGGGGAAGATCTGAACAAGACTCAGATATTCTTGAGCTAAAGAAAAGGCCACATATTGGCCACTGGTACTTAGATTTTATAAGTGCATTGTCCCAACAACTGGAAGAATGGAAGTGTCAATTTATGGGTATAGTGGTTTTACAGGACATATAATGAAGCATACAGGAAATTTCACTTTAGGGCACTAGAGATTTGAAATGTATCTTATGCACCAGATGGGAGATGAGTATACATTTCATTATGAACCTGAGTTTTAGGGCACATCTTTATAGTTAGTTACATATTTGAGGCTCAACAACAGACACGTGGTATCTATATGCATTGACCTAACAAAGAAGAGTGAGACCCAAAGACACTGTATACAGACAAAGAATTCTATGACCTGAGAATTTAGTGTAGTTCTTTCCTTCTTATATTTCTTTCAAACCTCAAAAGTAGAAATGCTTTGTTCTTCTAAGAGGAGCTGAGTTTATGGTCAACTGATATTGCACAACCTTACTGAGGTCCCCTTGGACATCTTGCACTACTAGCTGTAGTTACACAGCTCCTCAACATTTAGAAACTCCCCAGCATAAACTGAGTTCAGTAAGAAGCTGCAGCTACTTATCCAGCGCTGGCACAGTTTATTATAGTGTAAGCAATCCCACTTGGCACAGGACATCTTGATTTGTATTAACATTCTAATGCACTAATCTTCCTAATACCTCTTATATTTATTTATGACATAAATCAAATCTTGCTCAGACCTAAGTTGTCGCTGCTTTTGCTTTGCATCCTCTTCTCCTGCTGAGTGTATTTATGTTATCGTGTGTTGTGTTACAACCCTTGCTACAAATTTATCTGTGCTCAGACTTTTACTGCTGATTTAGCAAACATTTTATATTCTGCAATGAACTGTAAACATTTTTCCTCTGATAGATCCATTATGACAAGTGTTATAAACTCTTCACTGAAGACTGTGTCTCTTCTATAGAGCTGCTCTTTATATCAATTTTACTCTGCACAGAAAATGACACTGGTAATATTGCACCTGTCTGAGCTCAGCTGCAACAATCTAAATTCTGCCACACAGTGTGTCTATATGCCTGGTTTTATTGCATCTGTTTCTGGTTTATATAGGATGTTAAAGGGAATCGAGTTTTAATGCTACTCAAATCTGCTGAAAGTAGACTATGAACCCCAATTTCTTTCCACTTAAAAGTGTGGTTGTGTATATATTCAAAACATTTTTAAGTAGTACGTACAATTATCAAAGCTGCCTAGTATCCAGGAGGTTTAAAATGCTTTAAACCCACATTATATCTGAGAATAGCTGTTGATCTCAAAGAACACTATTCATGCTCCCGGGTCATTTGCTCAACTTTAAAGTAGAGAAAATAGCTTATGAACTATAGTTTTCAGTGACTTCAAGTATCAGAATTCCACTATAAACAGTAATAAAGGAATCAAAAAGAAAATCTGTGTTTTATGTGCTAAATTGTGTCCTCTGCATTCATATGTGGGAGTCCTAATCTTTCATTATCTCAGAATGTGGCTTCATTTGGAGAAGTGTGTATGTTTATGGCTCTGGGGATTGAACCCAGAACCTTCCCAGTAAGCTATGTCCCCAGTCTCCCATTAAAAAAATTTTGAAGGGACAGGATCTTTCTAAATTGCTATGTTGCGCTGGCTGGGCTAGAACTTTACAACCTCTTTCTTCAGTCTCACAGGTGTCTGAGAGTACAGGTGTGCACCAGCATGCCCAGCAAGATGCAGTCTTTAAAGTGTAAGTAAATTAAAATAAGGTCATTAGAAAGGCAATGTGCATGCTTATAAAAAGGGGCAATGAAGATACATAAACATAGTGAGTGGGAGGACCATGTGCAAATATATGGAGAGTGCGTCATCTTCAAGCATGAAGAGAGACCACTTTGGAAACTAACTCTTCCATCACCTTGAACTTGAACTTGGATCTTTTTTTTCTTACTGGGAATTGAACTTAGGACCTCGCCCTTGCCAGGCAGTCTCTGTGCCACTGAGGTATATCTCTACCCCTTGAACTTGGATTTAAGAACCTCCAGAATTATGAGAAAATAAACCTCATATCTAAGTGACTCAGCTGCAGTAGTTTGTCTTAGGAGCACAAGCAAATGAACACACCATACTTATCTCTACTTTTTGCATACACGTTTGTATGTCATTTCCTCGGCTGTATCTACCTCTTTCAGCTTTGAGAAAAATATTTATGGTTTAAAAGGATTAAGAAACTTATTCCACATCACCCAGTTACAGGCTAGAGGGCTGTGGTTAAATTCCAGATTGCTCTGAATCAAAATACATGCTCCTTGCACCTCACACATTTGTGCTATGAGTCAGCATCCTACACCTTTGATCCTAAAATGTAATAGGTAGGAAAACAAACAGAAGGGCCACACTTGTGCTATGTGCCTGTCTTCAGAAAAGGTTTTCACCTGTACTGGCTTTACCATCCCTGACAAATGAAGCATTGTCTAGTGAGATCTAATGTTTTAAGATATAAGAATAGTTCATTTCATCACAGTCCTCGTTATTAGGATTCATGGAAGAGCCTCTAAAAAGTTAAAATCTAGCATTTCCTTTGAAGAAGGCATGCTGGCGCACAAGGCATTCTGGTTCATAGTACACGTTTATTGAAAATACTTGAGTTCAACTTACTTTTCATGAATATAAAGTGGAACTAATAGCTTTGTCGATTCCTTTCTGCATTTGGGGCATTAAAAGATGTGCTGTGAATTAGACATACATGGACCCAGCCCATATAGACAATTCGTTATGATAAGTTCACTGCATTTTTGGTGGTTTGTGTTCATTGGCCTATTATCTTCTTTCTTCTGCCTTCCTTCCTGCATTCCTTTCTTATTTCTCTTCTTTTTCTTTCTTCTCTGTTTTTTACTTTCATCTTGTTTTAGACACAAGTTTCTTCTGTCTAAATAGATAGGCACTGGGTCATGGACTATGCCTTGTCTGCTTTTGTATCACCAATACTTGGCAGAGTGCCTGACACATATTAAGGACCCAATAAATATTTTTAAATTGAATTGGGGTTCTAAATTTATAGCTGATGAAGATGAATGAATATCCCATAACTTGCCAAGAGTTCAGGCAACATTCTGAAAACTGCTGACGGTCGTCCAGCTTTTGTGCACAGCATATAAATACCAACTGTCCAAAGGGCTCATAAACCTGCACCAATGTGAAAAGATAATCCCAGGCCCCAGACAACTAACTTTTCCTTCATGCTCTTATTTATGCCATTCCTTTTCATGCCACAATGTGACTTTCATAAAATGATTTTCATCGATATAACAGCAAGAGTTATAGTAAGTGTAAAAATGCGCAGACTATAAGATGATACATTTTTGTGACCCAATTGAGGATTAACCATGGTTATATTTTTTAAAAATTTCTCCTGACAGTATTTTATGCTATGAAGAGGAGGGATTTATGGACTTTAACTCATCCATTTGTGTTTACTTTATATGGCATAAGATATGAAAGAAAACTAAGCTTCATCCTACATGTCAAGACCAGGTGGTTGGTCGTGGCTGCACGTTTAGAGGAATGTGAAGCTGCCCTGGACTGAGAAGGGTGATAACATCAGTTACGGACAGCTGCCTTGAGCATGGCACTGATGAATGAGTCAAGTCTGCCATAAAAAGCCAAATAAACACTAAAGCACTGTAAAGCTTTTACTCTCTCCAACATAATGTTTGCAATGGTTTAGTTACTCCATTTTTCAATACTAGTCATTGAGAATTGTTCAGCTTATTGTGCTCCTGAGAATGCACTGATGTAAGGTTCAAAAGCTTATTTTCTTACGATCTATGGAGGAGAAGCAAGTAAGTCTAAACAGAACAATGATCTGAGTGTTTTTAGGTAATGTTTAAGGCATAGTAGAAAAAAATATATATATATATAAACTAAATCAAAATTGAAAGAGATAATATAGGACTTACCTGAGGAAGTGACATCTGCCCTTTCAGTTTAAGGAACTGAAAGTAGGCCAATGAGTCTGGAAATAGAAATAAAGGAAGAAAAATATGAAATAATACTGTAAAAATAAGCACCACGCAATTGATAGCAGTCTCAAAATTAAGTTAATAAAAATAGACCTTATCATCAGAGTGCTAGAAGCCTTTGCAGTGTTTTAATAAGGAAAATAACTAATTATGCATGTTACAGTCACTGTCTTGCATACAACATACAGGGTGAATTGTCAAGAACCTTGTATGGTGGCAGGAAAGCAGAACACAGGCATTGTGATTATCAGATAAGATGTAATGATAGCCTCTGATAGCATTCTATTAAGGAAGGTGAGACTAAGTGACTACAATGCAGGTGAGAGGTATTTAGCAAATGAAATCAGTAGGAGTTAGCTTATAATTACACATCAGCAATAAGAGATAAAGATACACGGTAATCAAGTTGTTCCTCGTATGCATAACTAGATGAATCAGAGCACTATCTTATAAGACAGGAGAAATAAGAAGTGAGCCTATAGAAGACATTAAATTCAATTTTACAAGTTGAATGTTTATGTTTGGGAAACGTTCAGATTTGATGCATTTCATACAATTAGCTATGTAGGTTGAAAGTTCAAAGGTAAGGACTAGGTTAGGAATAGATCTCCGGGAGCAATAACCATAAAAATAGCAATTATAATTATGCGTGAAGACAGACGATGAGATGATCACAGGAAACATATAAAAGTAAATGAAAATCTGATTTTCTTGCAGACGTCTGCCTGATCTCCCTGGTTTCATTAATGCTTCTTGTCCTGAAATACTGATCTTGTTAATAGTCATTAGAACTCCATGTCCTTCTTTCACTATTCCCTGGCCGTTGGCCCCTGGGCTTCACCTTTTTTATGCCTGTTCCCTACTTAGGAGTCCCATTCTCCTCTGTTCCATACAATGTTCCTATGACACTGGGAGAAGTAGTAACATCAGAACCAGCACCTGGTATTTTCAATGGCGCCTCCTAATTGAGTGATAGCAACACATGACTAGTGGTCACCATCAAAGAAGTAATGTGACCCTCAGAGTTGCTGGTAAATCTTATGACGTGAGCCTCAAAAGGCCTGTTCACATTAAAATCAGCAGGAGCTTCCTCATCACTGAATCTTTTAGGTACTCCTAAAAATCACATTTTTTGACTTCTCATTCAATGTTTATTAGTGTTGGTCATTGTCCTCAATTTGAAACAAACATTTTCTGCGACTGTACAAGCTACTACTTCTTCTCTTCATACCCAACAGTTCCCTTATGGGTTCCTCCTCCTTCACTTGGAGCTTAATTTTGGGTTATTCAGGGTTTTTTCCAAAATTTATCTTTCCTAATTGTATATTATTTCTATAAATCATCTTATAACAATTTGTATAACTGACATCTTTAATTGCCATGTACAAAATCCTGTTGATTTTCTCCACTAGAGTACTAAATCTTCATCTTTGAAATTATTCCATTCTAGAAAAAGAAATCTCATCTTGTCTTATTGCAACACCAACCATTTCATCTTTTATCTATGGTATACTTATGATATTATTTTATATGGTGGCCAGACAACTGTTATAATAGCCACCATACATTGTACATCAACATCCGTACAATGAAGACAAGTGGTAAGGAAATGATACCCATTTTTATGACTTTCTTTTATCATTAAGATGTTTTCTTTCTCTTTTTTTTTTTTTGTCATTTTGAGACAGGGTCTTGCGGTGCAGTTCAGGCTGACCGTGAGCTCTCTTTTTAGCACAGGTTGGTCTCAAACTCACAACGATCCTCCTACTCATCCTCCCTAGTGCTGAGATTATGGGCATGCAGCACCATGCCCTGCTTCACTGAGATGTTTTCATCTCAGAAGCTTCTAGCAGATTCCTTTTATTCTAATTAGAATTGGCTTTCAGTCCATCTTTGACCCATCACTGGAAGAAGGGAATAGGATTGCTATAATCGGTTAATCAGTATAAATCTTCCTATGAAGGTGAGCATTGATCTGCTTTAAAAATTCAATATTCCATTACTGGTGAAGATGAGTAAAATGACCATAAGATGAGCAGGCAACAGCTTTTGTCATGTTAATTAACAGAGAAGTTCAATTTGGTAAGAGGTTTGGGATTTAGTTATGCCACATTAGCAGTGTATGTGAATCAACTGAGCCATTGTGGCTCTTGTTGAAGCACCGCAAAATCCCAATCCCACAGTGGGGAGCAAATCGCTAGGAGTAGACGGCTAACCCAGCCAAAGTAGGAGAAAACAATTTCAGATACTCAATCTTAAAGGCATGGAGGATAGAAGCCCCTAACTCCACAGACAGCCAATTAAAATCACTCCAGTAATTTTTGCCTGATTTTAAGAACATGGTGCTTAATTAATGATTTGATAAAGTTTTAGACTATCTAAATGCCAATTACACTTTATTTTATATTTTTCCCAGAGAGATGATTTCTCTAACAAGATGCATCACCAGGAGAGCTCAACAGAGTGCTAGGAGTAATTATATTTCAAGATAATGTTCATTCTGTCATAACAGCCTCTTAGTGCATCAAGCCCTTTATGGAATTATCCTATTTTAAGATTCTGTCTCATAAAGTTTTGTTACATGTCAATGAGATTATAGCCAATACTCTTTGCATTAGTTAATGTTGTATGAATGTATAAATAAAGAATGCTTTGATCAGCAGCATATTATTGTTGTTGTTGTTGTTATTCTTTGTTGTATCCGAGGCACCTGTCAGCCTGTAGGAAATTAATACTAATGTCTTGTAACAGCTGGTACAGATCCTTCTTGAATAGGTTTCCAGACAAGTGGAGTCTGCTTTCATTCCTCCAAGATGTTTTAAAAAGTCTGACTGTTTCTGCTGAGCAGGTCCATGAAGTGTGAAGTTTTTAATCCGATCTCTCCTCAGTGTCAAGAATTTAATGTGTAGTTCAGAAATTAGCAGGGTTATGGCATGCCGATCAGCAAGGGTAAAAGCTGTTAAGATTTTCCAATACATACTGAAGAAAGCTAAGTGAGAGAGAGCAAGCCAAGTCCACAGGAAGAAGCCATGCACACAGTCTTGGAGAACTCCATCTGCTTTACCTGAACAGTCTGTACGCATCCTGTGCTGGCGTGAGACACCACCAATGATAACAGCAAAGTGAAGAATCAATCCAAGGACACTTCTGTTTCCTGGATCTTAGGAAAATACAATATATGTTTTTAAAAAAGAAAGAAAATGGACAAAACCAAAAATTAAAACTTTAAAGATGAATGAAAAATCAACCACCTAACTGTAATGGAAGAGTTGTTTCAAAGTTTGTCATTAGAGAATAAATACACAAATCATTGTTGCCAACCTGCACCTTCTCATGAAGCAAGCTAGGTCAAGTTATCCAGCACAACACTGCTCCCATTCTACCCAAGACCTTCCATGTTACATCTCTCCCTCTTCCTTCCTTTCACCAAAATCCTACCAAACCACCATAGCTCAAACTGAGTGCTTTCATTTTTATATTTCCTTGGAACCCTTCCTGATTATTCCAAAACCATGACATCATTTCATACATGTTTCTCAATAATAATGTAACATTATACACATATAAGCACATATATAATATATGTGCATGTAGCGTGATATATTTCAACATATATATGCATGTCATATATTATTCCATACATAGCATTTTAACAGAGTATTACATTTTGTGTATAGTTACATTTCATATTTAATGTATGTATCAATATGTGTGAGACAATTTACAACAAAATTATATGGCAGATAATGTTTCATACTATATTACTTCATTGTTTCATATCTTTTCATGTATGTTTGTATAAATATATGAATGCATTCATTTGAACTATAATTATAATCTCAGAAAGAGCAGACACTTTCTCTGGAAATTAGGTTATATCTGCCTTCTCTGTATCTGTTGTCCAGATGCTTTGGAGTTTGGTCATGGCATATACCACAAAAATATATGCATCTCTGTCTCTCATTCTCCTCTGCCTCTTACTAAGTACCTTAATTTTCCACCCTGCAGACATAATGTTATTGTAGAAGAATTTATTTTCCTCTACAATTCATATTTTTATTTGATTTATAATCCTGTTTCTCAAGTATCCGCCAAATGAGTATAAAAGTTGGATATTTTATAATCCTTCAATAAATAAGTAAATTTAATTTAGGTTGTTGGCCAGCTGAGTAGGTGGCTGACTACCTAATTGCTGCCTAAGTGATTGACTAGATTGCTGCTTTGGTAAATGGGTGGAAAGGTGGTCAATGCAAGGCAAGATATCTGTATAAACTATTTGAAAGAATTTGATTTCCTCTTTCATGTAGGAGAAGGTGTAAATTGACTTATGACTGTTTGCTTTATCCAACATGGAATGCTACCAGTGCATGGTCCTGAATTCTCTCTGATCTTTTTCTTTCCCAGAGTGCCAACAATCAGCATAGGTTTCAAAGTTGGGTCCCAGTGATGAAAAAGCATTTGAACCTTCGTTGAAAAATAAAGAAAAAATATTCTAAACTACTTTAGTAGTTTAGAAAAGGAAAGGCACCTACCATTCCCCACCCAACTGTCACGTAATAAAAATGTCTCCAAGATATCACAAAAGTTGATTAAAACTCCAAGACCAAAGCTCATTTTTTACTCTGTTTCCAGCTGGTTCATTTTTCATATCACCTTAGGCTTTTGACAAGTCATATAAAAGAAAGAGTGAGAGAATAGCTCTGGTGTGAAAGTCTAACCCTCTCTCTCTAGAGCACACCATATCAAGCAATCAGGCAAGGAATGACCCTGTTACTGCTTCCAAGAACTAAGAAAGGCTAGATTCCAAGACAGCTATTGGATTTTAACAAGTATATCCTTCATCTGGCTAGTGTCCTACTCAACCTATTTATGTAAAAGGTTACATGACCCATTTGTCAAATCACCCAGTAAAAAGTATTCAGCCTTCCATGGTCACTAATATTTAGACAATGTAATCAGGTAAAATTCATTCACCAGTTAAAAGATGACAGCTTCATTTTTGAAAGATCTAAGTCTATATTGGTATTTCTTCTACTCTATGTGCTTTGTGAATTCTTAATGCTATCTTTTTAATATTGCATGTTGTAGTAAGAACTAATAGAGATCACCTGTCTTGTTTCCAGACAACTCCACAAACAACTCTGGTTATTTATTGGCAACCTAGGTTTCCTTTGGTAGGACAGATAACCCAAACCACCTCACAACTTCCTGCACTACCTGCTTACCCACTAAAAAGAACACGTTATAGTCAGTGAAACTTTTAAGTTCCAATCTAACTGAGCCTGTGTTTTGGAACAATGTTGGTGCCTACATTCACAAATAAGGTGTTTTGAGCCTGTAGGACCCTAGAGTCACGGAATCAATAAGCTGAATTATCACCAGCACGTTATTAGAAGAAGGAATAACTTAGTGAAATCTATTTTTATCCACTGGTTCCTAAGTTATGTGTAGATTCTGAATTGCATGATACACAATCCAACATTTTATTACCTTAAGCTAGAAGCTTTCATGATCTTTTCTTAACATTCTACCCATCTGCAGTTCTGTCTTCTTGGGTGATAAGGTACCTGATAAGACCAGTGATTCTTAATAGATATCATTGCCCCATCCTTTTCCTGAAAATTAAGCTCATATCACAGGGAGTAAGTAATGATGTGCAAGATACTATATAACTATAAAATTCACATTTCAGGCAAGAGAATGATTGGCTAAGAGAGGCAGATATCAGCTCAGAAGTTGTGTAAGTTAAGATAAATTACTGTTTTCTGCCTGATGATTGTGGCAGAAGTTACTGATATATGGATTCTTTCTTATATTAGGACAAATGTTGGTTACTATTACTAACAAGCTGATGGTGTGAAGAGAGACACTAACTTTGTATATGAAATCCTATATTACTAACATATGTATAATTTTCATGACTACTTGGGCTTCAAGTCTATTGAGAAATCTCTGGAGAGTGGGAGAAATAAGCCAAATATCACTGTGGTTACCTTTTCTTCATAGAAAATTTAATAGACAAATATGATATTGGGTAACAAATATTACCAAGTTCTGGGACCATCTCAAGGGATCTATTCATATATGTGTTCCACAGTGGTCTCTGGTACAAATTCTAGCTTCTCTCGTGTCTTTGTGCATCTATCCAAATAATTATATCACTATTCATAAATCACTAGGATCATTTTCCTGACTCATTGTCTTTCAATTTCCACTTCTGTTTGGATTTGGGATGTGTTTGCACTCAACTTCTATTAGGTGACAATTTGTTGTGCACAGCTATGTCTAAACCTCTCTTGATTTTTTCCTTCTTAAATAATTAGTCGCAGGTAACTCCTCATGAGTAATTAGATTTAAGAAGTAGCTACATGAAGCCAGCAGCAGCCCTTTGAAAATATGAACATTGTTGTGCTTTTAGTACTTCTGAATTTCATTCTGTCACCTTCACTTCCTGCATGTGACTATGAAAGTTTAGGCATCCCCAACCAATAGATCAATGGATCAATTAATAAACACTTTGGTATAGGGACATTTGGATGATATTCATTGATATTTCATAATTAAGTATTTATTCTATCTTAGTGTCTGGTAGGAAAGAAAGCATATTTCTTAAATGATTGAAAGTTAATATATAATATGATAATAGTTTTGTTCCAAAGCCATAAAGTTTTCTCCAGGGATATCCACCATGGCAGATATTGCAGATGCCATACATGGCTATCTCCATCTTCCAGAACATTCCAAGTGTGCCCTAATTTCTTCATTCATAATGGCCAAGTGGCTATGCTGCTTGCTTTTCCTACTGGAATAGCTTTTGTCCCCTCATATCACCTCCTTGAACTGGAAGTCTTTCACATCACCTATCAAAAGGCTCAAATCACACAAGAATGTGGATGATTTTTGCCTCTCAAGTCAAAGATGCACCAAGAAACATGTATTTCTCTGTATGAGGTGAGGCAAGGTATAGCTTGCAGAGCTATTTATCCCAGCAGATCCAAATTTTGAATTTGTATAAAATTCACCTCCAGTTTTCCTAGGGCCACTTGGCACACAGAGGCGTATAACATAATACTATCTTCTATTTTACAGTCCTATCAATGTCCTATCATCATTGTAGTCAATCTGCATAACATCCTAGAGATGGTGATATATTCAAGGTATTGCCAGACTAAATCATGATACACAGCTAAAAAGATGGCAAAATGCTGATCCATTATAGCAAAGATGAACTATCATTACCGGCAAGTAATTATAAGCTAATCCAAGCATTTTAACTTTATTGAGATAAAATAGAAACACATATGTAACAGATCAATAACTGTATCATGAGGTCTATGGCTGCTTTGAATTTCTCAGTGAGACTGTATCTTGAATACTAGCTTTGTCCATCTTCCCCCAGTAAGTATGGGAACTCTTGTGATGTTTTACTTTGATTCTCTTCAAGGAAGAGACCACACTGCAAAAAGCATGCTTTACAAACAGCTTCCCATGAATTGCGCCCTGAGCTTCTATTTTCACTCTTGAGCAGAGGTTACACTCTCCTCAGGGTGACTCCAAGAAGGCTTTGTGAAGGTGATGAGGGACAAAACAGCTCCACCATTTTGCCCCAGATTGGGAACTCTCTGAAAGGCAGTCTTTGCAGTAGAATTACCTGTTGGACTGGCAAGAGATTTTATCAGTACCTGCGTCATAGTATTAGAGCTAACCTTGACCAGACCCGCTTCCTCCTTCTTTTCACAGATAAGACAAGCTAATAAATCCTTTTGTCCATTCTAAATCCATCTCAGTACCTGCTTACTGAGTCATCTAATCTGCAACATAAAGCTCTGCCATTATTTCTTGTCTCTTTTTATAAACTACCTATGCTTGCATGGAAGCTGGAAAGTTAAAAGAGGGGTTGGGGTGGTAATAAAAATCATGATCTCCTTTCCCGGGATGGATTAAATACTGCTATTTGTAGTGGAAAGCAGTACGATATAATCTACAAGGACAAAGGAAAAGAAGAGGAGAGAGCACTAATCCAAGTAGAAAATAGAAATGGCCTTTGCTTGTTTCACTTACTCATTCTAGACATGGAGCATCAAATTTGTGAACCTAAGTATTGTCTTGGATCCTACCTGCTAAAGCTCCCACAAAACAACTCAGAGAAGCTTTGAAACAAGGACCCAGAGTGCCACAATGCAGAAACTTCAAATTTCTGAGATTTCAAAAGCTGATTAGAAGAATGATGTGTGTATGTGTGTGGGAGGGGCAGCTATTACTTTCCAAGAGCTCAGATATTCTTTAGGTAACCCCACATTTACATCCAAGTAAGTCTGTGTTTGTGAACATCTTGTTCCTCATCTTTCCTCTCCATGCAAAGGTGCCCATGTTAAATTTTAGTCTCTCATTACACTGGTCTTAGGAAAGGTGATTTATGAATGCAAATGACAAGGAAGACAGTAACTAAAGTTGAATGATCAAATTAGGAATCAGCTTCTGTGATCTGAATAAGGATAACTTTTCAAAGACTTGATGACTCTAGGATATATAAAGTGTAAATAAGCTTCTCAGATCCCTTTCAGAGTGGAAATTAAAAATGCAACAAGAAATGATAGAATGAGACTAGAATTGGATACTAAAAGCTATTTAGCCCCGATCCATAAATTTATGACGATGTGACCCAACTTTATTTTGAAAAATAACTTAACTAACGCAACTAATTTCTAATGATGTTAAAAACAGGCACGCAGAACTGCTGATTTCTAGGGAAAGGCTCTTTAAAATTTATTTTTTTCTGCCTTCAAGGAGCTAATAGATGGAATAGATTTGAACAGCTAAACATAGACATATTTTTAAATAATGTCCGTATATTTTTAACATTTCGGAAATGAACGTAAAACATCACTTAAAAGCATGGCTGAGTTTCAAAAGAGTGTAAGTCTGGTTGACATTTGGAGTCTACCATTTAATATGTAATGACTCAAGACAAGTCATTTAGTTTTATTTAACATAAATTTTTCTCATCTGTAAAATGAGAATGCAAGTTGTTACATGAATTTGTTACTGAGAATACAAGAAATAATTCATCCTTAGGTATAATAATCACATAAATGATCATTTAATAATCTATATTCCCCATGACACTATTTTCCTTGCCAATACTATTCACAGAACAATAAAAACAGTGCAAGCAAGAACATAGAAAGTGTTTTGTTGGAAGGTCCAGAGGATAAATCAATCTCTCTTGCCTCCTTTAAAAATAATGCATTAAGGGGCTGGGGATATAGCTCAGTGGAATAAGCGCTTGCCTGGCAAGCGCAGGGTCCTGAGTTCGATCCCCAGTACCGCAAAAAAAAAAAAGAAAAAATTCATTAATATTTCTAAGATTGTTTGACTTATCTTTACAGCTGCAAGGTGAAGGGTGAACATACTGTCAACGTGTTTTGTACTTTTCATTGGCTTTTCAGTAGGCTCTCCTCAGTTTTTACCCCTACGCCTCCCAAATAAGAAAATATTTGCTAAGTTCGCCAGTGACATCTACGTTTCTAAAGCCTGGGTTATTTTTCTTCTTACATCACTGTACACAGCTGGATCCCTCTTATCATTCTGAGTGCTTCTGATTCTTTTTCCTCACCCATTCCCCAGTTCCAAACAGTGTCTGTTAGAGTGAGGTGCAGTTTAAGAAAAAGCAGGGTTAATAAAGACAACGACATTTGGAATAAAATAGATTTATTCAAGTCTACTACATTTCAATTTAATAGCATTATTAATCATTTTTCACATTCCAGACATGGCTGCCAGCTACCCTGAGGTTTGTCACTGGTCCCTTTATCTTCTCATTCTACATTCCAGGAGATGTCATGCCTTTTTATAGCTGCAGTTCTGAAATGGACACTGCCAGTCCAACCATGCCCTTGGGTATTATCCGAAGGAGCTGAACATGTGAATGTATACCCTTACAAGAGCCAGTGCATGGAAGTTTGTAGCAGCTTTGTTCATTATTGCCAGGATTTGAAGCATCCAATGCATCCTAGATGAATTAAGCAATAAACTGTGGTACCTCCACAGAACAAAATATTATGCAGTAATAAAAAGGAATAAACTATCAAACCATGAAAAAAAGACGTGAAGGAAACTAAAACACATAATACTAAATGAAAGAAGACTGTCTTAAAAAGGTTACATGTTTTACTTATATGATTCCAAGTATATTACATTCTGAATCAGGCAAATCTATAGAGAATGCATAAAACTTAACCTTGATTAGAAGTTAGCAGGTGGATAAATGAGGAGGGAGGAAATAGTAAAACCTATTATGACTCCGTAATAGTAGATCCAATGTTTACACAGAGTGTAAGACATTGAAAAAGTAAATAAGATCCAGTATGTACAATAGATACTGTGAAAGGGAAAGAAACTGCTTAATAGGAAAGAGCAAATGGGATGGGGAAAAGGTGAAAAGAAGGAAGGGAAAAGAAAAAATATATAAATATATATACAAAAAATAGTTCAGATAATTATACTACTAATTTCTATTAGTTCATTGAAAGGAGCAGTTTGTGCTTACATTGTTTGAACAATTTTGCATGCCTTTGTCATTTGAGCAATTACTCTGAAGAAAACAATATGCAACATAATAACCATTGTTAATGTCCTATTATCTCGTTTTGAAATTCTGTATCATTGTTTTTTTCTCTTTAACATACAAAAAGGGTAAATGCATGTCAGTATATGTTTGTCAAATCCAGAATATAGGACAACAAGTGTAAAAACCGCAACCTATGCATTTGAGGTGATTATGATGTGTTTTGTAGGTTCCTTGGTATAACAACCATGGTGCTATGGCAAGTGATATTAATTATGGATGAGGCTGTATATACATGGGTGCAGGAAGCAAGTGGGAAATCTCTATAGTTCCATCTCAATTGTTTTGTGTACTTGAACTGTTGCAAACAAATAATGTCACATAATTAATGTACTTAATTTAAGAATCAAATAGTAGAAGATAATACAAAAAGTAAAACCTGGATTCTCATATTCTGTATTTCCTAATCTCTTTCTAGAGTTTGTATATTGGCCATATAATTTCAAAATTGTCCTTATGTTTTCAAGTATATTTATATGTACATAAAATGAATGAGTTTATAGAATATAATATACATTCCCATATACTTTGTTTTTGTCTTAACTAAACATTTTGGGAGCATCTTTTATTTATAAACTCAAATGTATCTCCTCCATTATAAATTATTGGATATTATTGGGGCGGGCTTCACGAGAATATTCAATTGCTTTTGATATGCAAAATGGCACAAGTTCATATGGTTTACTGTAATATTTTATTTTGTAGCCACACCTTAATTGGCTTCAGCAATCCTTTATTGATGAGTATTTTGGTTGATTCCAATATATAATATATAACATTTTATAAACTTTGAAGGGATACTATCTCTAGTACATTTACTGGAAGTGACCATGGAAACATTCTTTCTTTTAGAATTCTAGCATTCTAATCACAGACATATAATAAATTAAAAATCAAAAAGTATATTTAGGTTGATCATTAGCCTTGAGGAATGTGGATCTTATGCTTACTGACAGGATAGTATCGATATTATGGAGTTTAGAAGTGCATTTTAATAACAAATTCAGTTTCCCACGTATAAATGCAAATGACTTTCAAATGGCAGAGGAAATATTCAGGACATTCATCATTGTCAGCTCATATAGAGGCAATACTAAAAATGTTTCCATGCAGGCAATAAAATAACAGGTAAATAACTAGTAAATGTAATTTATATTAAAGTCGTCAATATTCATTTGTTGTTAATGGAGTGGTCCAAATTAAAAATGTGCAATAATGGTAAAACTAGGTAGTTTCTATTTTAAAAAATAGCTGCAGGGAAAATATGCTCATTATACGAACAAAGTTAAATGGAAGAAATGTATACAGTGTGTAAATTTCAGACTGTAAAACACAGACCTTAAAAACACACCGCTAATCAGAACTTGCAACATTTTCTTTGTGTGTACAGTATGATTAACACTTTTAGTGTCTTCTTTGAACATTAAGACAACAATGTCAATTTTTAATGAAAGAAGCTGAAGGACTACTACATTCCTGATGTTTGTGTGGTTTTTAAATTCTTTTTGAAATAGAGTAACGCAAGCAAAAGTAGTTTCCTATGTTGTGCTACAGTTTCTAGAAGAAAACATTATTGCATTCACTTATAGGTGGACCTTAAGTAAAAATTAAAGACACCTGAAAAATGCAAACTTAAATATTTTCCTATTCCTATATACAACAAACAAAAGGGTCCATCTTGAACTTAATAAACACACGTTTTTTGTGGCTTATTATTGTTCACTATCCTAACGTAGGCAGTTGCTCACTTCAGGTATATATGGGTAAACTCGGACTTCATTGCTTCATTTGCATGACCACAATAACACTATTGAAGAAGTTTAAAGCTATCTTTTAATATACAAGTTACTATGATTGTTAATCATGTTTCTAGTTATTATAAAATAGCCCAATTTATGAATTATAGAAAAATTCAAATGAAGAAGCTGCACAACCACATTGTTATACTGAGTGACAAAAATCGTGTAAATCTACATAGGAATAATAGTTCTTTCTGAAAAAGAATAGGGATTTTTTTATTAAATACGGAATCAAAAAATAATACACAATACAATGACAACAATATAGGCAAAAACAAAACAAAGCAAAAACAATAAAAACAATACAGGTTTTGAAAATAAAATGTTAGAGGGCTGGGGGTATAGCTCAGTGGAATAAGCGTCTGCCTGCAATGTGCCAAGTCCTGAGTTCAATGCGTGGTCCCACAAAAAAATAAAAAATAAAAAAATAAAATAAAATAATAGGTCAAGAAAAGAAGAAAATTTTCAGCAATAAATTTGGCAAATAGAATGACATCTGAAAACAATCTACAGTATAAACACCATTGTTGAACTCCTACCATCTTGTATGGTGAAGCTCTGTATCATTTCCAATGTTTTTTTTATTATTATTATTTTTCACTTATTACTATCTTTAATTGTTTTATCAATCTTACATTCTTATGTCTAATGGACTGAACAACTTCGTTGGAGATTACAGTATGTAATATAGCAACCATTGTAAATTTCTATTATTTTGTTTTGAGGTCATGCATCATTTTTGTTGTTTATGTGTTGTTTTGATTTTGTCTTCATTGTTTTGTCAATTTTTTAATTTTTAAGGTAAAATAAAGAAAATTTGGTACACAAAAATTCTAGGAATTAACAGTGATTGTCATATTACATATTGTTATCTTCAACCGTGTTGCTCAGATTTCAAGATGTAAGAATGAAATATTGATCAAACCATTAAAGAGAATAAAAAATAATTTAAAAGTTAAAAATGATGACAACTGTGGGCGAATTCCTACCATCTTGTTTGGAGAAGAATGCGGCTTCTAAAGTTACTCTGCACTTAGGATTGCTTAAGCTTAGATCATGACTTTTATGGATTGTGTTGTTCCTCTACTTAGACTAGAAATGTTGCAGTGAGCTCACTCAACTTCCTTCTCCTATGCTGTCAAGGGGCAAACTCTTGTTGTGAAAGGAGGCAGGTAACTGCAGCATCCTCCAGAGGTTGAAGGAGACCTTCAGGAACAGGAGCAGCCTTTGGCCAATGTGTGAAACAAAACCAGGATGCTCAGTTTTATAGTTCCAAGGGAATAAGTTCTGGAATACCCAGATAGACGAAACGTGTATTCATTGCCAGTTGATCTTCCACATTAGATCCCAGGCCAGAATGACACTTGGATGTGTCCTTACAAAAGGTTCAGTTAAGCGATAGCACCAGACTCTTGACCCATAAAAAGTATGTGACAATGGATGTGCATGTGTTTAAACCATAAATTACTGCAATAGGTAATGTTTAAGATTACTTAAAAGAGAATATTATACAAAGAAATGTAAGGCATACACTTATTAAAAACATAAAAATAAATGAAAATAGGCCAAGAGGGGCTTCCATATGGGAAACACTGATTTAGTACAACAATATCTAACATCATGTATCCATAAGTCACCGGAGGCCCGCACAAGTTAAATTTCTTGTCATGATATGTAACTCGCAGCAGCAGAGTTAGAAATAGAAGATCTCTAACATCTGCCTTCGAGTATAAACTTTATGTGGTGAAACTAAGTAACTACCTTAAAGATTCTAAAAGACTACAGGAGTGCTCAGTGTTTATGGGTTTCTCCTGTCAATATTGTACTTTCCGTACCAGTGTTCAGATTATTCATTGAATTCAGGATACAGGAGGGAACTTTGTCTTGTGCTTTTCTATATGTTTTAGGTCACAGTGAAGGGACGGGGAGTGGCCACAAACAGTGTTAATCGGTCTCTTCATTGCCACTATGAGGCCGAAAGCAAAAGCAGATGTAAGCAGAATATAAGTGCGGCACCCCCTGGGATTCAAAGCTGTGTATATCTTTTCATCTCTATTTTTCCCAGGCCTGGAATGATACAGGAAAGGTGACAGAGATATAGGTACAGTGAGAGAAAAAGGAGTACAGATTAGCATATTTGATTTTTAGTACTGATTCTATTGGGAGGAGCAGATCTTCTCTACATCCTATATCATTTGGTTTTGAATTAAAATAGAAAGCGGTATGAGAAATAGAAAGGCTTCATGCTTCATTCCAGTCTTAAAATAAATCGACTATCAGAAACATAGGTTTTCCTTATTTTAACTGTTTTCTTATTTATGGACATTAAAGTTCTGGAACAGTATCAGTTGTATAAATTAGGAGATCTGAAGTCCATCCACACATTTCAATAATAACATTTACTCTGCAAAAAAAATCATAGGGATTTAAATGCTATTCTCCTCTCTCTTAATGGAAGCTTCTAAAGAGTTGGTTTGCTTCATTAAAAAGAATGACAGAAATTCCTAGGGAATAAAAGCAGAAAATAGTCTTTAAAATATCTTGCATCTAGTATAAAATATTTTTTATCATAAGAATTTTATGTAATATGAAAAGCTAGCTTTCAATATTTACACATACACACAAGGCTGTAACTCTTAAGCACTGCTCTGAAATAGTCAACACGCAGAGCATCAGGGTGATTATGGGTTCTCACGGTGTGATTTGTTTTTAATTTTCTTTCTGTTATGGAGTATTCGTGTCACATGGTACTAGCATTTAATATCACTTTTCTAGATAGGTTTTTATCCTTATCTTCTCAATGCTGAATTTTCCCTCTACCTATTCATTTGCTTCTGCATTTTACTTTGTTCATTTTCATTATCACACTAAATCATTTGTCTCACTGTCTGTTATGGTTGGGCTCTCATGTTGGGGGTCTGATGTCCCATGCAAGACAGTTCGGAGGTAAGGATTCTGGAAGGCAAGTGAGTCAGGAGGGGTCTAACTGCAACACTGGATGCATTCACTGGCGCATTGGAAATTCAATGGCATTCAAGAGAAGTAATAGAAACATGGGAAGCGGAGCTGAGCTGAGGAGAATAGGTCGTGGGGAACTGTCCTTTCCCCAGTCATATCCTCTCTAACACTGCCTCTTTCTTTCCCATTCTGCTTCCTTGTTGCCATGAGGAGAGCTGATCTCTTTCATCCACACCTTCCGTCCTTACGTTTCTGCCTTGCCACAGCCTGAGAAGCAATGTACTTAGCTAACTATGGACTGAAAAACCTGGAACTGAGCCCAAATTAATCTTTTCTCCTGTAAGTTGCTTCTCTCAGCTATTTTGTCACAATCAAGAAAGCTAAATAACAAAGAAATTACCTAAAACCCAGTGGCCCGGTGACATTCATCCTCATATAGATACATGTGTATCCTCCCATAGACATCATTCATAACTACAGCATTTGGCCAAAGAAATGAGAGATATAGAAGAAGAGAGAGAGGCAAGGAAAAGGGAAGAGAAAAAGATGAAAGAATAGGAAGGATACATAAATGGTCACGTTGAGCGACTGAGCCTTTTGGATTGTTTCCACTAGAGTAGACCCTAGTTTACTGGAATGTGTGGTTGGATAAGAGAGAAGTTAGGAGAAATGACAGTGACAGTGAAAACCAGTAGACTCAGAAACAAAATCATTCAATCTTGATGAAATGACTCTATTTCCTAGTTTTGCTGCGTAGCATAACGTATGCACCAATATAACATTTTCAGTGGGAAATAATATTTTTTGCATTATCCTTACACGTTCTATGGATTAGTAACATGGAAACTCCTTAGAGTGGTGTCTTGAATTTGATTCATGGTATCTGGGTCCTCCGCGGAAAGACTCAGAAGTGGAAGTGACAGCTGCTGGGAGTTGCTGCCTATATGAGGGCTCCCCTGCGGGTCAGACAAATGACCTTCGTTACTATTGGTGTAGTTGAGGCTGGGAATGAATGAACACTGAGTGGAGCCTGTTCTCCTGGGCTCACCTGGTCTCCCTTGGAATGTGATGACTTCAATGTGACATGCTGGTTCAGGACTTCACAAGCAGACAGTCCATCAAAAATGATGACAAGTTGCACAATCTAGACTTCAGGGGCAACAATACCATTCCCACAATATATTAGCATTAGAAGCCCACTCAAAGTTGAGATAAGGAGCATAGGTCCCTTCCTTGATGAGACGTCACAATCGTATATCCACTGAATACATTTATAGTGTTCATAAGAACATGATTTACTCAACTTTAAAATACAAATTTGTCTCAGTTTCTTGCTAAATATTTACTGTGAAGGAGATACACAATGGAGACAGAAATGCATTACTTTGAGTCTTTTCACCAAATGAAGTTTTTGAGGAGTACATTAATTCACCATACATTCATTTGTCTTTTCTCAGCATGCATTCTCATCCAGTGCTTCGATGACCCTACATTTTAGGGATGCACTAGCAGGGAGAATAATATAGCTGGTGAGCAAATATTGGCTAACAAATCTTCAGTGATTTCCATTGGATGGGGGCAGAGTGGAAACTCACAGAAAAAAATCTCTGTCGTGAATTTATGGCTATAGGAAGTACCCTTCACTTCTCTCATGTGGCATACAAACTTACATAAAATAGATTTTTACTAGAGCAGGTCCTGAGTGATACATTGAAAGATCACCCACATGGTAGACATGTTAGCATAGCAGGATTAATAAGTCTGTGCACTAGCAGATGGATAAAGCATTTAATTATTTGGAGGTGATTTTTAAGCAGGAAAACTTTTCTTTTTCTCTAGGTGGTTACAACATGCTGGCAACTTAGTGTTTATAATGTTAATAATAAATTACTACCATTCATTAATTATTGAGTGTCAGCTGACATGGATTTATATATCTCATTCAATCACCAGGACAATCTTGCATGACAGATAATTTTCCAAAGGCTTATATCAAGAAAATGAATCTGAGGAGTTTTACATCATTAGTAAGTGACAAGATTAGATGAAATTCAGGGCTAGCTCTCCCAGTTAAAATACAATTTTTATCATAATATATTATGTGTATAAGCCTCAGCAACTGCCTACCTATTAAGCATGTCATTCTAATTTCTGGAAAGAGGTCACCTTCCCTAGAATGCAATCTGTCATTTTTCTTATTTAATAATACCTATGAATTAAAAGCATTTTGAAACTTTCTTAGAAACATAGTATGCCACTTAATATGCTAATATATTAATCCTATTAGACTGAAAACTTTGAGTGAGATTCGTCTTTATTGTCTTTACTCTTTATTCCCTTTTATTGGCATATTCCTTTAAAATGGTAAGAACTCAAGTGCAGACTGAATTCACATTTAGATGGTCATGTCTTTATAGAAACACTAAAGATCAATTTGTTCACACTGTCACACATGGTGAGGGCGAAATGTTTTGTTATTGTCCACGTTTTTGTGTTTGCTAGAATGCATACCTGCATATAGTTATGTGTTCTCCATAATAATATTTCCTGAGCAGGACTTTCTGGAGCTGAAGAAATTATTAGAAGGAGCACAGCATTTCTGGAGGGAAGGAAAGATAACTCTGAGCAGGAGTGCTATGATACACCCTCGACTTGATTCTCTGTTGTGAAGTTAGAGGGCAGTAGGGGGTCTATATCAGGAAAGATTCTGAAAACTTAACAAATAGTAAGGGAGCAATATATCCAGTGCCAGACGGATTCATTCCTACATTCAAATGTGCTCTGATATCTAATATTTATGTATTTATATAGTTATCATATATTTATTGAGTGGATATTACATAACGAACAAAGTGCAGAGCACCAGAGAATAAAAGGTATGTATATTCTCAAATGAAATATAAAGAAGTGACCACGAACTAGGAAAAATGCTATGATAAAAAAACAGAAATAAGGTGAGACAACGGCAAACATCAGAGGAAGGCTCACTAATTGCAATGAAGTGGTGGGTATGAAAACATGAAGGTGGAAGAGGACAAGAAATTCCCAGCGTGTTGCTGAGGGAATGGAGCGAAGAGTCCTGAAAGAAAAGCTGAGCCTATGTAAGGACCAGACACAAACCCCCCTGGAAGACTTCCGATGACAAGCTACGTGCAAAGCAGGAGAAAGAATGGAATGACCCTCAGCGCATGATACACAGTACACTGTTAATCCCCAGGGGAAGGAGTATGAATTTTATCAGAAATAAAATTGGAAACACGTGAGGTTTTTTAAGCAGAGGTGTAATATGATCTAATTTCCTTTTAAAATTAATCTCAATAAATTTGGGATGAAGCATGTGGCGTTGTGGAAGGCAACATCAGAAGTGATTGGGAGTTAGGGAAGAGTCCAAGAAAGAGATAATTGTGACTTAGAATAGGTTGTTGGTACAATGAATAGGAAAGTGCAGATTAATTCACAGCAGAATTAAAGGATGAGGTTATTCTAGGCTCTTTATGACTATGGGGTGACATATTTAAGACCTTAGGGTCTTATACATTAAACATATTCAATCTTTGAGTAGGTCAATAAAATTGTCTTTGCTTTATTGAGGTGCCTTGCCACACCACCTGGCTACTGAGAAAAGACAGTCTCTGGTAGTCCCTATCCTGTTTGCTCATCATATTCTGTGTTAAAATAGTCTACAGGGCTAGTTCTGCATGGAGATTTGCAAGATCATTGGAAGTGCCTCTGTAATAAGATTAGCTTGGTAATCTGCTAATGAACAATCCCCAAACATCAGTAGCTTGGAAAGGAGGAGATTTCACTTCTGAGCATGGGAGCCTAACAGGTACAAGATTGTTCTTCAGTTCAAAACAACTAGAAAGCAGAGGACACGCGAGGAGCTCTGTCCTTGGTTATAGGACAAGTGGAGCAAGACTGTGCAAGATTTGAAAGATGGAAACGTAGAAGGCAAGACACAGAAACAGGCAGGCTCATTCTCCAGGCCGTGCTGAAGAGATCAAGCCAAGCATGACTGCAGACCCTGAACGTGAAGCTACACCACAGCTGAAATTCGATGGGACTATAAGAGAGAAATGAAAGAAACTGGCCGGGAAAGGCCAGAATTATGTGTGAAGACCCATTATCACCAAGTCTGGCAAAGGGCTGGCTTGTCTTTCCTCAAACTCTGGGAAGCCAGGCTGAGACTGTACTGTACAGCGTGGAGAGTTTAACCAGGGCCAGACTGAGTGTGAATGTGCTAACAGGTGAGCCAGATTCAGCAAGAGAGGAGAGAATCTACCAAGACCCTTAGGCATGTGTTATGGTTGATACATTGTGTCAGCTTGGGGGAGTCTAGAGGTTTGGCTGAGTAACTCAGCAGTTGTCAATCTTGGGGTAAAAAGGACATGCCCTTACCCTTCCGGGATGTTGTTTATTGTGTTAATTTGGGAAGTTTAAAAGGTTAACTATGTGACTCAGAAAGGAGCTGGGGTGCTTATTTGTATTCATCCTGAACCTGTGGAAGAGGAGGGCATGGAGATTCTGTGAGACCTACACACCCCCTGGGTGGGGGTGGGCTATTTACAATATAAGGGAAGAGAAGAGGCTGCTTGCAGCCATTCCTCCCTTTCTCTGGTTGTTTCTGCTGTGCTCTGCTGCCGTGAACATTCTCCCTCTGCCACGTGCCACTCTGCCTCTAAGCAGCCAAGTATGGACTGAGAACTCCATGAACTGTAAGCTAAATAAACTTTTCCTTTCTTCATTTTGATTGTTGGGTATGTTGCCTCAGCAATGAAAAAAAAGTAACCAAGACAGCATGTTGATGGGACCTTGGAAAGACCAACTTTTAGAACTAAAATTCATGCTTTAGTGTGAAAGATTTGCACTGGGACTAAAAGTGTGTGTGCACGTATGTGTGTGTGCATGCATAGTGAATTGTTTTATTAAATGATGTGTATATTCTGAGAAAAGGGGCAGTTAGTTATTTTACAGTTGTATGAACATTACAGTGTATTTATGCAAATGAAGATGGGTATGGAAATAAACTTATTCTTTTTTTTAAAGAGAAAAATAAAACAAATTATAACTGAAATTGCTTCACATGAAAATCTCAATCCTAAATACAATACAAGGAATTTGGAGACAAGTATGGACGAAACTATTTTCTACAGAAGATAAAACTATTTCTTATAACTAAAACAAGACTCACGTGATGGTCAAAACATTACCCATAGCAGGAAAATATTTAAAGGCATGATTAAAGTTATGCCTTAAGAAGCATTAAAACATGCAACATATTTGAACATATAGGGGATACTCACAAAGAGCTATATTTTTAAATAGAAAATTCTGTAATAGAAATTGCATTTAATAAAATAGTGAACTTAGTGGACCTAATATCAGATAGAAAGCTACAAAGAAAGGAGTTGTGTACTGACAGACACCAACTGAATTAACCAAAAAAAGATTAAATATTTTTAAAATTTTATAAAAGGCTCAGAGAAATGTGGAAAAAATCAAAAGATTTAACTCAGTGAACTTCAGGGGACAGAATTAGACTGAAAATACTACATACTTTTAATGGCTAGGTTTCTCGAATGGGTGAAAAACTACCTAATTAAAAATCCAGGTTGATCAATGAATTATATCAAGAGTATACATATGCGTACACTCACGTGGATATTTAAGCATATCATACAGAATACTTAGAACACTGGCCATAAAGGAGAAAAAAACTAAAAGAAATTTAAAAAGACACATTGCATGTAGGAGAATAAAAATTTTATCATTGCTCACTTTTTAAAGAAATGCAGCTAGTTCACAATGAAATAGTATCTATAAATGCTTGAAGGAAAGAAATATATCAACCTAGATTATTACGATCTCTGCAAATATCCTCCAAAATGATACAGAAACATGGACTTTTGTGTAAATTAAAGTTGAGCAAATTTGTTGGCAATAAATTAAAACGACCCAAGAAAGTGAACTGAAGTTTTCAGATCAGAAAGAATAACCTCAAATCTGATGGAAATGAAGAGCCCAAGAAATGGTAAGTACACAGGTAAATGAAAATAATAGTTGGTTTATACCTTCAGATTTTCAAAAGATGGCTGGCTGGCACTTTAAAGAAAAGCTAGCATTTACTGACCTAATTTTTATTAACATATGTCTGAAATCTATATTATACCATATACTGGAAACCACAGAGTAGGAGAGAGTGGACTCCATAAAATAACATCAAGAAATGACTGTAATAATACAGATGCAGTGTAATTCTTAAAACAACTTAAAAGTCGTGATTGAAAACCTAATATAAGAACTGAAATGGAGCACACAAAATTGACCACTCAAAAAGGAAAACCTTCCTGAGGCAGGGGAGGGACAGTGGGAGAATTACACAATTAGAAAGAAAATAGAAAGATTTTAGATTCAAAAGCAGTCATATAAATTTACATTGACTACCAAGCATGCAAAACATGAAGAAAAAGCAAAAATTGTCAAATTTTTAAAAAGATTTTCATGTACAAGAAACATCTACAAAGAGACTCAAAAGAAAAAGATATTCATGAGCATAATTATTTCTAGGGTGAGAATAGAAACAGTAATGTAATCAATTTCATACCCAACTAATTAAGACAAGAAATATCATCACAAAATACAGATATATTTCTGAATTATAAACTCCTTAAAAATTGATTAGAAAACCCATTTGAAAACCATTAGACAAACTCCAAAGCCATATACAACTGATAATATCATTTTAGAATATATAAAGATAGGATAGTAAAAGTAGGAAGAAAAAAATCCACAGTCACAAATGTGGATTTCAATATCCTCCATTAAGTACTTAGAAGAACTAGACAAAAATATCAGTAAGAATATCAGTTAGAATACTTGAAAAATACTATCAATACATTTGGCTTAATTAAAGAAAATAACAGCATGATATCCATCTATTGAAGAGAACGTAGTTTATGTACATATAAAAAGACAATAAGAATACAGCTTATGATTACCAAAGAAATGTCTATAAAAATTTGCATAAACATTTCTGAGCAAAGGAATTGTTAACAATCCATGGCAATGCACCTAACATTAAATATTTGAAAAATAACACAATTACACATACTACGTGTCAAGTTAAAAATTAAAAGAAACATTTCAAACCACAGTTTCAATTGGAGAATAGTGAAGCCATGTTATACCAAAATTGTGGCTGTCTCACTAAGCCAGTGCTTGCAAAGAGAAGTAATTGTCTCTTTAGACCTCATATTGGTGAAAGGAAAGACTTGAGATGAATGATCTATAGTAGTTTCTCCTACCCATATTGCATATATAGCAGCAAATAATAGTGATCAAAGTAGAAATCAATGAATTAGAGGTGAATGATGGCTGAAGTTGTAGGTCAGTGGTAGAACATATGCTTAGGATACACAACACCCTGGGCCCAGTGCTCAACACCAAAACCACAAAAATAAAATCAACACAAATGAATAAAAGAAGCAAAATAAATAGCACAGATAAAATTGATGAATTGTTTATTGAAAATCACTCCCACTCTTCAAGGTTTTCCTTTGCTCTCCCCAAAGCTTTTCAACTTCAATCTTTTGATCTGTAAATATGATTATATGTTAAACCCACATTACATTGCAAAACGATGCTTTGCTACAGGACATGCCATTCTATAACATGTCTAAAATTAGGAGAACCATTATTTCTCAATGATAAAATACTTTTAAAAACCTCAGATGACAATGTACACACACTTTCTGTATTCTGCAGTCCATTTGTCTGCTTAAGCATTATCATTCTCCTTGAAAACCCTTTTGATTGTTCTCTATAATCCAGGCACCAGACTCTTTCAGGGGAAATTGGCATTGCAATGTTGGGAACGGATAGGCAGTGCTTTCTCAGGTGCAGAGAAATTAAGGACAAGGAGCTAAGGCTTCATAAAACCATGCAAGGAAGTGCTGAACTGGGACACGGGGTAACTTCAATTTCCTCTTCAGATAAACCAAGGATTGGTGAAGTGTTTCTCTGTGCAGTTGCTTCTGTTTCTTCTTGTAGTCTGTATGCTACTTACTACAACCTATGCCAGTTTGCCAATATAACTTGAAAATAGACAGACAATTATGTTAACCAGAAAGAATGACTGAATGCTCCTGAAACATTATTTACATAGGGAGACAGTGGGCAGGATTTGGGTGTCAGTCATTGTTTACTGGCTCCTGGATTAAGTCATTCATTTCACAGAATATTATGGTTTAGGAGATCATTAAATATCTTTCTAGATACTTTTTCTTATAGAAGAGAAACTGTAAGGGAAGGAAAATTGGCGTGCTTACAGTCAAGTGTCAAAATAAGTCTGGACTGGAAGACAGATCTAAAATCCACAGTTTAGTGAGCTGCACTACATAAAACTGAATCTACATTTTTTTCTGTCTGAAAAATAAGCTTGCCTTATTTTTTGGTAATTTTCCTTTATGTCTACTCTGAACATTCAAACATTTTCTCCTTCCTACAGGAATAGTTTCAAGCCATGCCTTCACTGACATTTACTCAGGCAAATTGCGTGCATTTGTAAATGGCCAGAGTAGGGTGATGTTTTCACTTTTGTTAGACTCCCAACTTCCAAACTGCCCTACATTTCTTGCTATTGCTTCTAGCTTAACACTGTTTTTGGTCTCTCTTCAGCTTGGTAAATTCTCCGGAAGGCAATCTTCTGATGTGCATATCTAAGGTTGACATTTTCCCCAGGAAAAAAAAAATGACCTTTTCTCAGTTATAAAGGGCTCCTTTCTTCTGAAATGAGTTCTTCTGAACTTTCTTCTATTTATCATTCTTTGATACTCCCATGTATTCTTTATTAAAATGGATTTGTTGATTCTAATATCTTCTTACATCATAACAACATAAAATTCCTTTCATCCACTTCTACATAGTTCTCTCTACTTCCCTGTTTGGCATTAGTTATTAGTTTCATCCAGTCTCTCCAGGTAGAACCATTTGTTATGACCTGTGAACATCTAACTAAACACTACCTGTAATTATTTTTGTGGTTATAATAAAAATGCTAGGAGCCTAGAGTCTTGGTTGTTCATTTTTTCCTGGACTTAGATAAGTCCTGGGCTGTGCGTCCTATGCCTCTTCCCCTTACCATTTTGTATATGACATCCATCTTAGTGTAGTTTCTCCAGAGACAGAGCCTAGCCAATGCTGACATGAAAGAGTATGATTTACTGTGGAGAAATTCTCAGGAGAAAGTTGAGTGAAAGTCACATGACAGCAAAACAAGAATGTGAGTTCATATTCAACATGATCTCTGAATGTTTCATGAAGGTGAATAGATTGAAGTTCACAAGATTGCATTCTTGCTGAATGCAAGATCTCTTAGGGCTTTCTAGAATCTGCCCAGCATCCATATATCTTTCCTTCAAGCAATGTGTCTTAGTTACTTTTCTCTCACAGCTGAGCCAAAATACCTGACACCTGAAGTTAAAGGAGGAAAGGATTACCTGGCTCACAGTTTGGGAAAATCTCAATTCATAGTTGACTGAGTCCAAGGCAGGGTGACAAGGCAGAGGAGAAACAGTTTATGGTGGATAAAAAGCAGCAAGAATCAAGTTACAAGCAGCCAAGAAGAGGCTATAGTAGCCCCCATTATGTCCCTGATATTCCTGTCTAGGAGACATGCCTGTAAAGTAAGTAGCACTCACACCCAGGGAGGGCCTTCCCATTATCCACACGCTGAATCGTGCCAAACCGATCAGTGGACTAATACAGTAATGACACGCCCTTGATTCCAGCATCATACACTCTGGATACAGCCACTTCTGAAAAGCCCCGTGATGCTATGGGGGACACCTTTATAATACTTTGCAGAAATTTCTGATGATGAGGTATTTGTTAGAGAGTATCATTTCAAATATGTATTCATTCATTAAATACATAGTTATTACAATCCAAGTGGGCTAGACAGGGACAAAATATGGCAAATAAGAAAATTGTGGAGTTGTTTATGATGTTGCATGCCTATAACCCAGAACTCCAGGTGGCTGAGGCATGAAGAATGCACATTTAAACCCAACTTGGGCAACTTAGCAACTTAGTTAGACCTGTCTCAATATAAAAAGATATTAAAAATTAAAAGTGAGCCTGGAATGTAGCTCCAAGTACAGGTCTTAATTACATCTTTAGTTCTGTTGACTGATGTTGTTTTATTTAGGATTTTTATAACTTCTTGATTCAACTTTGGTCATTCATATGCATCTAGGAATGCGTCCATTGCTTCTGCATTTTCCACCTTATTAGAATACAAGTTTTAGAAGTAGTTATGGAGGATGTGAATTTCTGCAGGCTCTGCTGTAACCTCAGCCTTTTTATTCCTAATTGCATGTATTTGAATCTTTTCTTTCCTTTTCTGATAAAATTGGCTAAGGTTTTTGCAATTTTATTTAATCTTTCAAAGAATGAACTCCTCAAATTCATTGATTCTTTATATTAATTTCTTAGTCTCCAGTGCATTAATTTCTGTTCTGATCTTTATAATTTCTTCCCTTTTATGATCTTTTTGCTTAGTCTGCTCTCCTTTTCCTAGAAGTCTGAAGTTCAACAATAAGTGGTTTATTTGTGCTTGCTCCATTTTCTTGGCACGGGTATTCACTTCTGTAAATTTCCCTCTTAGGACTGCTTTCATTGTGTCCCATAAGTTCCAGTATGTTATATTGGCATTGTCTAATTGTTCAAACGGTCTAATTTCTTCTTTAATTTAATCTGTGGTCCATTGGTTGTTCGAGTTCTCTTTAATTTCCATATGTTTACACAGTTCTTATTGGTTCTTTTGCCTTTGATTTCCTATTTCTTTGTACTATAGTCTGATAATGTGCATGGGATAATTCCAATTCCTTTGCATTTACTTAAGAATATTCTATGGAGTAGTTTGTGGTTTATTTTGGAGAATGCCTCATATGCAGCTGAGAAAAATGTATATTCTGCAGACATCTATTAAGTCCATTTGTTGAAAAGTTTCATTCAGTTCTATTATTTCATTGTTGACTTTTTATCTAGTTGTTCTTTCTTTTTGTGACAGTGGGATATTCAAATCACCCAATACATTTGTATTTGGGCTTATTTTATCTTTCATGTCCATTAATATTTGTTTTATATAGCTGTGTCTATTGATACTTGTTGCATGTATAAATATGATTGTTATCACTTCCTCTTGGATTGTACCCTGTAGAAGGATGTAATGACCTTCTTTATCACCCTTAATTGGTCTTGGCTTGAAATTCACTTTGTCTGCAAATAGAATAGCGATCCCTGCTTTATTCTGTGCTCCTGTCACATGGAGTATTGTTTTTCATCCTCTGACTTTCAGTCAATGAATTTATTTTTGAATTAAGTGTGTTCCTTGTATGCAACATGTTGTTAGGTCATGTTTCTTGATCCACTCTGCTATTCTGTGTCTGTTCCTAGACACAGAAGCTATGGAAATATTATGTAGTACAGTACAAAACCCTGTGCCTGGGAATCATGAGGATGGTTGATGCAAATATTGGGTGGTTCCACTTGTTTTGTTTCTGTTTTCTTTTATGTACAGCGCAACAAGCCCAGAGCCTCATACATGCCAGGCAAGCACTCTACCGTGGATTTATCATCCTTTTAATACCTTTCTTTTTCTTTCTTTTTTCTTTCTTTCTTCCTCTGTGTATCTTTCTTTCATTTTCTTTCTCAAATTCCTCCTTTCTTCCTTCCTTCCTTCTTTCCTTCCTTATTGAGACAAGAACTCACTCACTTGCACTGCCTTGAAATTGTGATCATCTTCTCTCAGCCTCTCTAGTAACTGAGATAATAAGCATATACCATTCCAACCTACTTAGTGATAATTTTGATTTTTGATCAATATGTAGTCTTGGATTTTTTGCATTGTACTAACATGTATGTTTTTGGCATTTAAATAAGTGGAAGTGGGGAGACTATCCATAATCTTCTCTAAAGACATATGTCTTATAGGAGCACTCAGAATCAACCCCAAGTAGAAGAATAGTTACTGCCATACAGAGGGGTTGGAGATTCTCTAGTTTAGATTTGCATTTTGAAATAAGAATGCAGACTACACAAAATTAGAAAAAAAGAAAGCTACAATTCTGTGTCTTCTAGCTAGTCAGAAACACTAACATCAGCATACACCTGTGATTATCTACTCTTTTATTTTCATATAAATGGTTGTAATTCTAAGTCATGATACACTGTATTGATAAGATACTGTTCAATTTTGCCAACAGCTTTTATTTAGCACCTTCCCAAACTTACATAACAAATCTTGAACATACCAGTCAGATATAAATGGCCAGCTTTCAGAGCTAATTCCCTTCTATGTTCTCTATAATTCTGTATTTCCTCAGTCGTTTTTGTATTAGCAGAATTGAAGATAACTTTATATTATACAGCATCCAGTGCAAATTCCCTACTATCTTATCTATAATTTGGTATTTCCTTTAATGTTTTTGTGTTAACTAATGTGAAGGTAACTATGTAATACAACATCCAGTTCTAATTCCCTACTATATTCTGTATAACTTTGTATTTTCTGTATTGTTTATGGCTTTTCTGGTTCATATGTCT